>LBNU01023773.1:122709-177513 GCA_014162995.1 Artemisia annua
AAATAGTATCGGTGTCGGATTCGCAACTGGACGTACGGATGGTATAAACCCCCCATCCCGAACCAGTATATATCGTGGTGTCTTCTTACTTGCTTTATATACTTGTGTTGTGATTGTGTTTGTAGTTGTTGGAGTGTTGTACAACCACTTGGTGTTCTTATTGGCTTAAAGTTTTTTAAAAAGCCTAAGAAACCGTATTCACCCCCCCCCCCAAGACTAAGGGGGTGTTTCTTTTTATGTTTACAATGTCTTAGCGCTAAGAGTAATGAGCCTAACCAATATAACAATATATAATTTTGTTAAATTCTCTATATGTCAAAGGCCATAAAAAACATACTACTCCCCATTAAGTGGCTTATATGAAAGTGGACCCCACAAACTCTTAGTCTAGAAAAAAAATGAAACACCCCCTAAGACCCTTATAAATATATGTAAGGTCCACCTCTATTAGAGCCACTTAATGTGGAGGAGTTAATATTTTTTGTTTTGTGGATATAAAGAAAGTAAGAAAAATATGTAGGTCCTACTTAATAAAGAAATACTATTAAATATTTTGTGGACTCAATCTCTTAACTAATCGTAAAAAGAAACACACCCTTAGTCATGTCAATCATTTCTCTTTTACTAATACCTATGTTTATAAAAAGAGGGAAAAAATTGTTATTTGTAAGAAATAATTAATATGAAGTTATTAAAATTACATTAATAAAATTAGTTTATCAAAGATTTAGATTGAATATGAAGTTAAAAAGTTGATTTATTTTTATCGCAAATAAACATGTTGAATAAGCAGTTTAATGCTTAGTAATCAGCATCAATAATTTTACCTTACAAAAATAAACTAGCCATGATTGGTAAGGAAAAAAAAAAAATAATAAATCAAGGAAAAAAAATAATAAATAAAACCAATCATTTAATCCATTTACTCCAACGTTAACATTGTTCTCCTAAAGTTTCAATAGCTTTTATTATGTTGTAAAAACCAATATTACAAAGATTGGTTTTCTTCTTAAAATCGGCTTCAAGAATCAAACCAGTTTTCAGTTCAACCGGCAGACCAACCCGGGTTTTAAAACATGGGTAAAAACTTTCATTATTGAACAAAGACCAAGTTGTTAGACAAGTCCAAATGTAAAAAACCGAAAGTTAAAAAATGAGGGAAAAAGTCTAACTACTTCATGTCCAAACCGCGTAAAATACGAAAGAATTGCTGCATTAAAGACTTCTAAGTCAATGGAATTCAAAGCCCACTTGGTTTACTATAAACTGATCATTTTATATTAAACAACCAATCATATTCACTAGTTAACTCTTGTTCCTAGATGTTAGCAATTAACTGCATTTAATGTTACTTAATCACTAATCAGAGCTTAATCAGGTATGAATCATGATTTTAATAAGACAACACTTACAGTCTTATGTTTTTGTTTTTACAGTTTTGCTGAACTTAAGGAAATTAATGTATGTGTTTTTATATTTGTGGATAAAGTTTTTGTATATATGTGTCCCTGGTTGTTGTTGCATTAAGGTTTTGTTTGGTTGCTAAGAATCTTTGAGATGGGTTGTTAGGAACTTAGGGGGTGTTTGTTTAAGCTTATATGTCGGCTTACGAGTTTATTTGATTTCGGCTTATTAACCCAGCTTATATAAGTCCATAAGTCTCTATAAGCTAGAAAAATGGGGTTCATGAAATATAAGCCGAAATCAAATAAGCTCATAACGCCACACATAAGCTTAACATATAAACTCAGGAAGCTCAACATATATGTTTGACTGGTGCTCCATAGAAGGAATAGCCCGCCAAGTTTGTATGCTAACTTTGAAATTATCTTTTTGCCGATGTGGGATTGAGTGTGCACACTCAACATGGCCTTTTGCGTTGTATTTTAAAAAATGAATATGTGATATAGAATAATCGGAATAAGATAATCAGCTGTAACAAACCGGGTTAGGTGAGATAGTATTTGAATGATAGATTAGATAATCAGTTTTTCTATTGTTTGATAATTTGGATTATTTAAGGTTTTTGTTAGTAGATTACTCGATTATGAGAATTAGTTTTGTTGTAGCTGCTATTAAAAGGAGTATCCAAAAGTAGATTAGATTAGTTGATCCCAAAATAGTAAGTTAATCATAATCATGTTCAAACGAATTTGGTCATAATCATGTTCAAACGAATTTGGAAATTCATTTTCCGCAACTTGAAAAATGAGAATGCACTAATAAGATAATTATTCTCATACCGCAATGCCAAACATGAAACACGCTCTAATAGGTTGAACTTATTGGCCACGTGGTATGTCCTATATGCAGGTTTGGTTTTAAATGTTTAAAAGTAGTGTGTTTACATGTTTTGAACCAATAGGTTGAACATCGATCATAATCATTTTTGAGGTTTTTTAAGTCGAGAAAATATTTTAGCTGTGTGTTTGGAAGTGATAAGCAGTTTTGAGGTCTTTCTAAGGAGATAAGCAATTTTGAGTGTTTTGATAAAAACTGATCATTTGCTTATTCTACTCTATAATAATCACTTTATAATAAGCAGTCCAAAGCGCCCCCAAGATATATGTGTGTGTAATGTTTCACGGTACCATTGTCCAGTTGTGTTAACCTCTTTGGATACCATATCCAAGCTATCACAACTTAAGGGGCGTTTGGATGCGTGTTTAAAACTACTTACTGTGACCTTAAACGATCATAATCAAATAATTACATAGTTAAAAGAATCAAAAATCGATATTATAAGCAATTTTACCCAACACGAAACACGTTACCACAGCTTCAAGTAGCACTCATTAACCGCAAATAATGTGATTTTTTAATACTAAATGCAGGTTATGCTCTCAAATCCGCAGCTGGTTACATTTCTGGATCATGAGTTCTAACGACACTGTCAGCGTTGCTATCTCAACAACACTCGACACCATCCAAGTTACACAATCCACCCCAATCCAAAAACAAAATTTCAACAAACTATTGTCGTACTTGAGAAAAATACAAATTATTTTACCAGAACTAACCAAATGCAACATCGAAGATTCTGAAACCTTAAAAAGTGCCATTCATCTTCTTACCAAACATATTTCCAGTACCAACACGCTCGCTCTCGAATGCACCACAAAAAGCAAAATCTACCTCTTACTCAACTCCAACAAAATTGTCACGAGCTTAGAAAACCACACGAAAGAGATCAGTGCTGCTCTAAAGCTTCTTCCTCCTTTGATCTCGAACAATGGCTTAAGTGAAGAGATTCTCGCCTTATCAAACTTCATGCTCGAAGAAAAGTATTGTGAAACATCCACAGAGTTAGAACTTAACGAGAAAATTGAGTTGGGTATCAGGGAAAGAAACCTTGACAGATCCTACGCGAATAATTTGCTTAAATCCATTGCAGATGCTGTGGGGATCTCAACAGAACAATCTGTATTGAGACAAGAGTATGAAGACTTCAAACATGAAATGGAAAACGTAAATACTCTGCAAGCCGAACAAATTGTGGCAATGTTGGGAAAAGCTGATATCTTAGCAACAGTAGAAGAGCGAGAAAAGAAGTATTTTAGTAAACGAAATTCATTAGGAAGGCAACCATTGGAACCTCTTCAATCATTTTACTGTCCGATCACGGGTGAAGTGATGGACGATCCGGTTGAAACGCCATCTGGGCATAGTTTTGAGAGACACGCGATAGTGAAATGGTTATCAGAAGAAAATAATTTGTGTCCAATTACTAAAACGCCATTGAAAGTGTCGGGTCTGAGAACAAACAAGACACTTCGTCAGTCAATAGAAGAGTGGCGAGACAGGAATACCATGATTTTCATCGGGTCTATGAAGTCGAGGATTGTTTCCAATGACGAGGAAGATGTTGTTACTTCGTTAGGGAAATTAAAAGATTTGTGTTTGGAAAGAGAACTTCATCAAGATTGGATGATGATGGAGGACTATTTGCCGGTTCTTGTTTCACTTCTTGCTACTAAGAATAGAAAAATTAGATCCCATGCTCTAGTCATACTTCGTATCCTTGCAACTGACCATGATGAACGGAAGGTATGCACGTAATATATGTTTCTTTGTGTCTGTATTAATTTCTGACTGCACGGAATCGCCATAGCCAATTTTCCATTAGATGACCAGGGTCGGGCGGGTTAGGCAACGGGTCAGACCGGTTCTGATTGAAATGGGTCATTTTTAGTGTAGATTGAAACATGCCACGTTGGGTTGGCGCGGCAAACACATTTCTGTCCAATTGTTATGATTATGTATTAGAGGTGGCAAAGATCGGGAAGAAGGTTACATGTCAAAACAGGTTCTGGTTGTTATCAGAAACTTTTTAGCCCGGATAGACATGGGTCATCTTTACAGTACTGGTTGAAATGGGTCGGTTTGGGTTGACCCTTAAACATTTTGTGTGCGTGTGTGTGTGTGTGTGTGTGTGTTTTTTTTTTTTTTTTTTTTTTTTTTTTTTTTTTTTTTTTTTTTTTTTTTTTTTTTTTTTTTTTTTTTTTTTTTTTTTTTTTTTTTTTTAAATGTATTTTTATTAAAAAAAAAAATTGTGATTCTGAAAACAGTATATTGCAATAATGATCTAAGAGTACATGTTTGCGTAAACAGAATTGGGAATTTACATGGTTGTAATAAAATTTGACTGACTTTTGCTCATTGGTAACTTGCAGAAAAACTTAGTAAAAACGGATGATGCCATCAAATTAATTGTGTGCTCACTTGCACGAAATATCGAAGAAAGTAAATTGGCATTGCAGTTACTTATGGTATTATCAGACAACGATATGGCAAGAAACATAATTGGCAGTAGTCAAGGTTGCATACTTCTTCTTGTGACCATATCGGGTAGTGATGATCCTCAAGCTGCCAGTGACGCCAAACAACTTTTGGAGACTCTTTCTTTTCTTCATGAAAATATTGTGCAGATGGCGAAGGTTAATTATTTTGGACCTTTACTTCACCTTCTTTCTTCAGGTAAATAACCATCAATCGTTATATAAAGAAATCTAGGGGGTCGGGTTTGACTTTAGAGGTCAAATCTAGTTTTTCACAACTTAAAGATACATATTAACTTACAAAATGTCTTTTATGTTGAATAAATACAGGTTCTGAAGATGTTCAACAGATGATGGCTGAAACATTATCAGAACTTGAGATGACCGATCATGGAAAAGTTATGGTTTGTGATACTGGCGCGTTAGAGTCACTTGTTGCCATGCTCTCTCACATTGATATACATATGAAAACCGCAGCCATTTTAGCCCTTGAAAAACTTTCTAATGTGCCACAAAATGGATTAAAAATAATCAAACATGGTGCAGCAGAGATTTTGTTTGGAATACTTTTTCGTGAAAGTTTGTCAATCCCCACCCTGGTTGAAAAAGTTGTTGCCACAATTATGAATCTGGCATTATCGTTAAGTTCTTGTGAATCTGATAATGGAGAGGCTCCTTTTCTTGAATCTGAAGAAGACGTTTTTAAATTATTTTCGCTCATTTCATTAAACGGACCGAATGTGCAACAAAATGTTCTTAGAACGTTTCTTGCAGTTTGCCAATCTCCTTCTGGTTTGAACATCAGGAATACTTTACGGAAGGTGCGTTTTCAACTTCACTTTCAACTCACTTACTTATGAATGGGTTGACGGGGGTTGTGTTTTATCTAATTATCCCTAACCGGAAGTAACGGGTCAAACCGGTTGGAAGTCCAAAGTTTATTTCTAGAGCATACAGCCCTCTAGATCCTTTTATTCAAGGATTATATTACTGTTGTAATAAAATAGTTTTTGTAATCATACCACCACTAACGATTTTTTTCAATTTATTCAAAATTTTAGACTAGTAGTGTTCCGGGTTGATCCGTCTGGACCCATTTTGACCCGCCCGTTTTGCCACTCATTGTCAACTAGTACTTAATTATGTTCACTTTCATCAGATTTCTTCTGTCCAAGTACTTGTTCAGCTATGTGAACACGAAAACCAAACTGTCCGATCAAATGCTGTGAAACTCTTCTCTACCTTAACAAAAGACGGTGATGATGAAACTTTCATAGAGCACGTGGGTGTTAAATGCATTGAGACTTTGGTTAAAATCATAAAGACTTCTGATGACATCAAAGAGAGTGTGGCCGCTATGGAAATCATCTCTAATCTTCCAAAAACGCCTCAAATGACTCGAGGGATTCTTGATGCAGGAGCACTTCAAGTGATCGTTTCCATCCTGTCTAATCGGTTTCAGAAAACCGAACTCATGATAGAAAGTGCTTCAGGAGCTCTTTGTCGGTTCACACATTCAACTAATGAAGAACTTCAAAAAGAAGTGGCGGAAACTGGTATTATCCCAATCATTATAAAACTACTAGATTCGGGAAGTACTAAAACCAAACAAAATATCGCAATTTCACTGAAGCATTTTTCAGAAAATTCAAACAATCTAAGCATACCCGTGAGGACAAAAACAAGTTTCTTTAGCTGTTGTATGGCATCACCCGACACAAGCTGTGTAGTCCATGTTGGAACATGTACAATCGAGTCTTCATTTTGTCTTATTGAAGCGAATGCCATAGTCCCGCTTGCAAAAGTACTTGATGAACCAGATTTCGGTGCATGTGAAGCTGCTCTTGATGCGTTGTTAACTTTAGTCGAAGGGCAGCTATTGCAGAAGGGTAGCAAGGTGTTGGAAGGCTGTGATGTGATTGTGAAAATGGTCAAGTTATTGAGTTCGCCGTGTGTAAAGTTGCAAGAAAAAGCTTTGGTGTCGTTGGAAAGGATATTTCGGTTGGTGGAATATAAACAGAAGTATAAAGCATTGGCTCAGATGCCATTAGTTGAGATTACACAAAGAGGAAATAGTGGTATGAAATCAGTTGCTGCTAAGATTTTGGCTCATTTGAATGTACTAAATGAACAATCATCTTTTTTCTAATTTTTTGATAAGCTCTTTTCTCTACATGTATAAATTCAAATTTATTCATTAATTCAATGTAATCCTTTGAAATTCAATAATAAATAAATTTCATTTGAATAGCAAGAAGAACATAGTTACTCTTGTAAGCTTGGTTACTTGAATGTGATGTGAATAAAATCCACCTTAACAAGCCATACAAGATCTGCAAAAAGTACTCAACGACGAAAATTACCTAAGAAGTTTTGGAAAAACAAATAGACCGTAGTTTACATTTTTTTTGTTCTGCACAGTACGTTAACAAACAATCAAAATACGAAGCATGCTTTCTTTTTCAGATTTGATATAACAAAACTCGAATCGCTTGGTTGGCAAAACAAGTAGCTTCAATATTTGTGTGGCTCAAAAAAAAAAAAAAAAAAAAAAAAAAAAAAAAAAACCAACTAACAGTAAAACGAATATCAAAAAACCTCAAAGATTTAAAAAAAAAACTGACAGTATAAAACACACAGATAGAACAGTTAAAACTAAATTTAAAATAATATAATTACAATGATAAGCCTAATTACTTAAATTTGAATCCATCAATAAATTCACCTAAACAAGATATTTATATCCACCAATCTGCTAAAAATGACCCAGTCAACATAAAAATACCTAAAAAAGTTGCAAAACCAGTAATAACGAACAAGTTGATAAGATCTGACTAATGAAACTAGAATCAACTGAAAACAGGACAATCGGCGACAACAACTCCCTTTGCAGTTGGGCATGTAGCAAGCGGGCAGCCTTCACNAAACCAACTAACAGTAAAACGAATATCAAAAAACCTCAAAGATTTAAAAAAAAAACTGACAGTATAAAACACACAGATAGAACAGTTAAAACTAAATTTAAAATAATATAATTACAATGATAAGCCTAATTACTTAAATTTGAATCCATCAATAAATTCACCTAAACAAGATATTTATATCCACCAATCTGCTAAAAATGACCCAGTCAACATAAAAATACCTAAAAAAGTTGCAAAACCAGTAATAACGAACAAGTTGATAAGATCTGACTAATGAAACTAGAATCAACTGAAAACAGGACAATCGGCGACAACAACTCCCTTTGCAGTTGGGCATGTAGCAAGCGGGCAGCCTTCACCGTTATTCCCCCACCAAGAAACAGAAACACCAGTCGTTTGCAGTGCCAAAAATAGAAAGATACTCATGAAAGCTGTTCCAGCATCAAGACCACCCGAAAGAATATAGTTATATCGTTGCCATACATTCGGGTAGAACTTGAAAACAACATAACCTGAAAGAAACGCCATAAGAATCCAACTCGTGTAGTTAACAGCAGAAGCAGGTGGCATCATTGCAGTAGCCCCCAACAACACCGGGAAATGTATCATTTTAATCCACCTTTGATTCGGGAACCACTTGTGAGCTAACCAAGGAATAAAAGGCAAAACGGCTCCAACCAAGAAAAACCAGTTGATTGCTGAGTAAACACCGAGGTTACCAAAGATTCTTTGGGGACCAACAAGTCCCCAAATGACAGAAGCGTCATAAAACACATGGTCCATTGGACACTTCCAGTTACTATCTTTTGGTAGCAGTTCGGTGTTACAAAGGTTAGGGATGCTCCCCATTAGTATCCATGCAGTCACTTGATACACAATGACCGATATGACTGTTCCTAAGACCTATAAATTTACATAAATACATCGTAAGTATTGTTACATTAACAACTATATTATATAAAATATAACATATTTTATAGATGCTTGCCTGAGCCATGAACATTGCTCTAGGTGGGATCTTCATGTAATGTCCAAGTTTGAAGTCTTGTATAAAAGTCAAAGCTTGAATCATGCTGATATATCCGTATACTTTAAAGCACATATTTGCAACGGGACGTCCAGGATACATATAACCGATCATATACTCCGTGATAATGTTCAGACCCGGTGTCTGTTCAACAATCCAATAGTTAAAAAGAAGTCCAAAATGAAAAATTACAACATTGTGTAGAATTCTAGTTGAATATGCTACAATTTCAACTTTTGTTTTTGGATGACTTATCAAAAATTTGTTATGAAACTGATAATGGACTCAAAACTAATGTCAAATGCTACGGACTTAAAATAATTGAGATTAAGTCTGATTTAAATCGGTCATAAATTTTAAGTTCAAAACGAACAAATGTGACCTAAAAAGTCAAACTATACATCTGTATACCTGGTTTGTGGTGGCAGTGATTATACCAATGGGCAGGGTAAAGACTATAGCGATACCGCAAGCCAATAAGACACCCCACCATGGCAACTGAAGAGTATCAGCGTAATACTGGCAAGCGAATAAAATAAGAGCTATGTTCGACACGAGAATAACAAGAAACCACCACATTGGCACCGGTTTATAGACCTTCATAAGCCTTGTGTGTACATCAACTTTCCTAGTCTTGGAATTTTTGAATGCCCCTTTCATATTATCAAGTATATTCCTGATCACATAAAAATACAAAAGTGTCATTTATCGTTAAGCATAATAAAAGGATTTATTTTTTGCATAGATTACCAACGTACTTTTGCATTTGCCCCATTTTAATCAATGTACTTTGGAGCCACTTTGTAGCAAAAAAACTTGAAAACTGGCTTTCAAATATGAAGATATTACACAAAAATGTGAACTTTTTGTATATACAAATTTTTTGAAACTGCATTTTTTTTTGGTACTGTTTTGTATATACAAATTTAAATCTTTACGTAATGGGTTAGTTTAATATGCAAAACTACTTAAAGACTTAATTTATGCAAAATAAGTACACTGACCTAAAATGGGGCAAATGAAAAAAAGACCGTTGGTATTTATGCAAAAAAGAAAAACAACGTGTTCAGATTCATGAGTATTGAGCATACCGTCCATTGAAGAGCAAGACATGAACAATCGTTGCAGTAAGTGTAGCAAAACCAAGACCATATGTCAAGGCAAAGAACGTACTCATGTATAGAGGGCCTTGTTTTTCATAAGCAACTTTATCAAGCTGGAAATTTGAATTAATAACCGCAGTAGTATTGTAACGTGAACCATCAGTCTTAAATAGTTCCATCGAGTAAAATGGGAAGTTCTTGGCTTTATAGATATTAAACCAATAACCTAAGGGTGACACTACAAACATCATCAAACAGAACCCAACAGCCACATTTGCAGTAGCGTACCACGGGCTAGCTAAAGGACTACCAAGATATGATGCAATGGTAGACCAATCAAACCCAAGTGAACCAATTCCAAGACCATTTTGGCCTGACCCGAGTTGGTTAACAAGAACAGACTTTGGGTTGATCCAACATACCCAAGAAATTGATGTTAGTATTTGGAAAAAGTATCCTGGGAGGATATAGTAAGCGAAACTGCAGATTAGAACAATGACAAAGAACTGTGTTCGAGTCATGCCACCCTTTGGTCTCTTCTCTTTCTCGTGCAAAGACCTGTAGACGAGTAACGCACCATTTTAAGACTCACTGCTATGCAAATTCTACACGTAGACGTGTACAGTCTTTTGAAATTGTTCGCAGTTATAAATATTTAAAAGTTGTTTGCATATATAAAAACTTTGTCCATACGAAGTTTATGCACTTTTAGCTAGGTAAAGCTAAAGGTATATGTGAAGACACTAGTATGAGGTCAAATTGTCAAAGATTAACCAGGCTCATTTTCTTCACACTCAGTTGAGTAATTTTACACTTAGCATGCCTTCAAATAAGTCAAAAAAGAGCATACTGCACTATTAAGTAATCATCACAGTAGAAAATCTGTCACTAAATTAATCTTCTAAAAAGCTCTTATTTGTCACTAAACAATATGAAAATGGCAAAGATATTTAGTAACAATTCAATAACTTATATATACATTAAGACATCCACTTTTTAATTTTTCATCTCATTCCGCATTAATAAATCAAAAACCTTTTCATTCTAAAATAAGCATATCAATCAATTAACTTCTAAAATTCACAAAAGCTTTATTAATACTTATTTAATTTTGAGCATTTAAAAAACAGTTATGGAACTTTTCATGATCATAAAAATTTCCAAAAAATATTCTGTTTTAAATGTATTTGCTATCTACCTTAAATAAGAAGATACATGGAATATTTTTCAACTAATTTACCAATTAAACTTCATCAAAAAAATTAACACATACCTAAACAAGGAGACCTGAACCAAGTTCGACGGCCACCACATCTCACCAGGATCCACCAAAAACCGTCGAAAAAGCCCTGCCCATCCGAACCCCAAAACCTATAACAACAATCACAAGTTCAAATATCACATACAAAAAAACGTACTATTTCATATGTCCTGTTACATATAAACCAGTAAAAGACTTGTCACATTTAAAAAAAAATGTACCATATCTCATTTGTCCCAATAGATATAAAATTATGTAACCAATACTCTTTCAAAAATTATGACCCAAACATTCATATGTACAAAAAATAAGTACAATGGCAAATATATCATATCATAAAAGTAATCGGCCAAAAGGTTAGAAACCACGAACACAAAGATTTTTTTTTTTTTTTTTTTTTTTTTTACCTGAGTAGTAAGCATAACAATAAACGCAGGAAGAAACGCCAACTCTTTCTTATAAAACAGCTTAACCGAACTCAAAATATGAGTAGCATAAACCGAACCAGCACCCGAATTCGCAAAGATAGTAATCATAACATGCTCCTTAATATTAAAAGGACCAGGATTCATCGTAAACTCACACCATTTACCCTTAAAAAACACACGTGTAGTTATTGTCCTAGCCATTAAGTGACCAATGGGAACAGTTGCCACTTGTGCAGCTATTGAACTTATAGACAATGGCTCAGTTCTATACCAATAAAACTGGTTAACAAATGATAATATCACACATGAAGTTATACCTAGTACCCACATTCTGAATGTGAGTACTGGGATCGTGGGATCATCGGTTTTTGGCACGGTTAGCTCGACTTCTTTTATCGGGCATTTGTCGTCGTCATCATTCACTTTCTTGACGTGTTCATGATCTTTTGGTGCATCAAGGATCATGCTAGCCATGATGAAAGTGAAGTAAGGGGTATTATGGTTATGGTGTCGTGGTTTTATAGTGGTAGCAAAAGAATCGTAACGAATGTTTTGGATAGATACTAGCCTACTAGAGTTTGATAAGGATTGTGATTCTTCGTGTGATTTTATATGTATGGTCCTTAGATATTTACTCACTTGCAAAGTTATAGCCTGATAGAATACTTTTCTCTATAATTGAGTAGGAGTATTTCGTTTTGGAATATGTTTGGTGGACCTAATAAAGGGGCCTAATGGCGGACCTAAGGCTTTAAATACTTGTACAGTGCATGCACTGTACAAGTATTTAAAGCCTTAGGTCCGCCATTAGGCCCCTTTATTAGGTCCACCAAACATATTCCAAAACGAAATACTCCTACTCAATTATAGAGAAAAGTATTCTATCAGGCTATTGTCCACCAAACATATTCCATTAGACCCCTTTATTAGGCCTATATATCAAGGTTCTTTGGTTTTCATTTGACTTGTGATTTAGGCTAGGATGGGTGTGCTTGGTGTATAGCTTTTAGGAGTATTTAGAAGCGGCAAGGGCGGAGCCAGGATTTAATAGTTAAAGGGGGCCGAAGTTCATTATATAACCCGAAAAAATAAAAGTGTAATAGAATGTTTTTCAACTTTCAACTTTAGTTTATAAAAATAAACCATCACAAAAACTTACTAATGCATTACTAAACCTAATTTTTTCTAACATATTTATGCATAAAAATTATAGTAAACTCAAAATAAGGTCAGTTCTTTATCTATTTTGATGCTTCCGAGTTATAACTAAGGGAGAGCGACAAAGCCAAAATTTTCTAGGATTTCTTGATTTAGGTAGTGGGTGTTCAAAAAATATCCGTATTCGGATATCCGAAAACTTGATCATAATTTACTAAAAAGTTGAGTTTTATGAAAGGACAGTTTTGAAACTCATATAAAAGTTTTCCAAAAATTATAGATATCTTGATATTCAGATATATAAAACTGTTATCTGAAATTTCAGATATCCGAATTAAAAAACTTAGATAAACTATTATGTCTAACATAAAACCATCATCGCAAATTTCAAATATCCAAATTAGTGATATAACTAGTTATTGACAACTCCCTTAAATTTTTTAAATTAAAAACAAAAAAAATATTATCAAAAATGTCTCATTTGATGTTTTTGCTTTGGGCCTCAAATAATAAGTGTAGAGTAGTTTATTTGATCAAATTACAACAGTTGCATTTTTATTATTTGAAGGAACAATAGGGATCAAAATTATCACTAATAATTTCAAGAAAGAAAATGAAACGCAAATCATGTTTCATTCATTCACTCTAATACTTCTCTTCACCATATTTATCAATTTCAATACTATCAAGATCTTCATCATTAGACACTGCTTTTCACTTGGAGTCTCTTCACATCTTCAACACACACATCCCTAAATATCACTATATCCAGTGCCCCAGAAATCATGATACCCACGTGGCCTCATATCCCCTGGCGTATCAAAAGGCGTTGCAATACCACCCAAATACGCCCTACCACCACCATCCTTATCCTTCCCCTTTCCAATCGTCTTCAACAAACCCTTCTCCATTGTCCTCATCATCTCCTTTACTTTCTTATTCCTACGGCCCCCCAAATACCCATACTCGTGCTCAAATCCGTCGGTCCAATATGCACACAATCAACACCATCAACCACTGTAATCTCCTCAATCTTCTTAACCCCCTCTTCAAATTCCACCTGACAAATTATCAATAGCTCATCATCAATGTTACTCAAATACCAGTATCAATCCCATAACCCGAAGCTCTAACCACATGATGAGCACCTACCCAAATTCCATTCAGGGGGTATCTACAATATGAAACTACCTTTTTCGCCATTTTTCGACTCTCAATCATGGGAAACATAATCCCCTGAGGTCCAATATCAAGTGATTTTTTAACCCACAGTGGTTCAGGATTAGGTATTCGGATAATGGCAGACGTTTGTGCAGCCGAAAGAGCACATAAACACGCCAAAGCATAATATATCCCACCTGGACCATGTTCCAAATCCACAACAACATAGTCATAACAAGAAAGACAACAATCTCAGCAAGTGTTGGTGAATTTGACAATAGAAAAAGCCCATATGAAGTTCCCATTCTTGAGTCTTGACTTTAGGGTTTGTGGGGTGTTTGGAGTGGTTTTTAGGTAGTGGGTGTTCAAAAAATATCCGTATTCGGATATCCGAAAAGTTGATCATAATTTACTAAAAAGTTGGGTTTTATGAAAGGACAGTTTTGAAACTCATATAAAAGTTTTACAAAAATTATAGATATCTTGATATTCAGATATATAAAACTGTTATCCGAAATTTCAGATATCTGAATTAAAAAACTTAAATAAAATATTATGTCTAACATAAAACCATCATCGCAAATTTCAAATATCCAAATTTGTGATATAACTATTTATTGACAACTCCCTTAAATTTTTTAAATTAAAAACAAAAAAATATTATCAAAAATATCTCATTTGATATTTTCGCTTTGGGCCTCAAATAATATGTGTAGAATAGTTTATTTGATCAAATTACAACAGTTGCATTTTTATTATTTGAAGGAACAATAGGGATCAAAATTATCACTAATTATTTCAAGAAAGAAAATGAAACACAGATCATGTTTCATTCATTCACTCAATACTTCTCTTCACCATATTTATCAATTTCAATACTATCAAGATCTTCGTCATTGGACACTGCTTTTCACTTGGAATCTCTTCACATCTTCAACACACACATCCCTAATATCACTATATCCAGTGCCCCTGAAATCATGATACCCACGTGGCCTCATATCCCCTGGCGTATCAAAAGGCGTTGCAATACCACCCAAATACGCCCCACCACCACCATCCTTATCCTTCCCCTTTCCAGTCATCTTCAACAAACCCTTCTCCATTGTCCTCATCATCTCCTTTACTTTCTTATTCCTACGGTCCCCAAATACCCCATACTCGTGCTCAAATCCGTCGGTCCCATATGCACACAATCAGCACCATCAACCACTGCAATCTCCTCAATCTTCTTAACCCCCTCTTCAGATTCCACCTGACAAATGATCAAGAGCTCATCATCAGTGTTACTCAAATACCAGTATCAATCCCATAACCCGAAGCTCTAACCACATGATGAGCACCTACCTAGATTCCATTCAGGGGGTATCTACAATATATGAAACTACCTTTTTCGCCATTTTTCGACTCTCAATCATGGGAAACATAATCCCCTGAGGTCCAATATCAAGTGATTTTTTAACCCACAGTGGTTCAGGATTAGGTATTCGGATAATGGCAGACGTTCGCGCAGCCGAAAGAGCACATAAACACGCCAAAGCATCAGATATCCCACCTGGACCATGTTCCAAATCCACAACAACATAGTCATAACAAGAAAGACAACAATCTCAGCAAGTGTTGGTGAATTTGACAATAGAAAAAGCCCATATAAATTTCTCATTCTTGAGTCTTGACTTTAGGGTTTGTGGGGTGTTTGGAGTGGTTTTTAGGATTTCTGAGATTTTGGATTTGATTAGGGTTTTTGTTGGGTTTGGTTAAAAACACCACACACCAGATTCGTGTATACATATTGAAATGGTTATGTATAAATATGTGTTTAGAGACACCCGCCCGCTATATGTATACTAAGATATAGGAAGTACATTGTATAAAAGGTGAAGAATGGCATGAACTTCGACAAACATTTAACGAAGCAAACACCAACACCACAACATAATGACTATAACAATCAAAAGCATCCCTACCTACATCCCGACTGAAAATGTAACAACGAGTATGAAGTTATATATTTTTTTCAGCAACAAACCCAAGTATTCATTCTGAGTTTATTGTTACGATCTAAATCAATGTCGTTTTGTATATTTCCGTATATTTTGTTGAAGTCATTATCCTGTACTTTTATCATTCAAAATACAAGATAACAAAATTAAAACTTCTTCAACAATTTATACGAAAAACTTATAAGAAAAACTTATAAGAAAAACTCGATTTTGAGTTCTACCAACCAACTAAAAGAGAATACTTGGATTTATAGCCGGAAAGAAAAAGAAGTAGGCTTCATAATCATTTTTAATGCAATTGAGATAAAGGTAGGATGCTCCCAGGGGCGGAGCCAGAACTTTTTTGTCGAGGGGGCAAAATATAATAATTTTTAGAAACTACACTAAAAATTGGTCCGTTGGGAGGGCAAATTACAAAAAGAGCCGAAAATTTTCGAAAATTTACACTACAATTTTTTTCGCCGGGGGGTCACGTGACCCCCCGGACCCCCCTTTATCTCCGCCACTGGATGCTCCCAATTGTTAGGATCATTGCCTCAAACATTGAGAAGACCCTTCCTCCATCTACCTCTTCATGAGCAAAATACTTGATTATATTCATGGCAACTAAGTACTAAAATGTACCTCGATTTATATAGCAGGGAAGGAAAGAAATACATAACACTTGCATATAATGAAGGTAGGTTTGTTCTAGTTGAGCAATAAGAAGTTCATGACACATGAGCTTTTCATGACAAATTATCACAAGTGACAACATTTCTTTATATCATCTACTATCTATATAAAACAAGGTTTTCTAAACTCATCTCCTCTCCAAAAATCTTCTAAATTCGCCACCTGGCATCCAAAAATCTTCTAAATCCGCCACTGGACGGTCCTCCTTAATTTTGATTCTAAACAAGTCAACGAAAGGAAAAAAATGGGCGGAACTTGCTTTATCTCATTCATTTGTTACAGATCTAAAACACACACACGTTTCTTCTCGCATAATCCCCTTTTCAACCTCAAACGAAAATCAAATACACTGAAAATCATTATCAAGATCCATTCAAATTAAAACTACTAACACCATAAACACCAACCCGGTTCTAAATCAATAAATTATAACTCTCCCTTTAATCAATTATCATATAACCTTAACAATCAAAAACGAACATCAAACTTCCTGTAAATCATCATCAGTTGTTGTTTTCAATATGTTTTTTGTCTTTAGTTATTCATAATTCATGCTTGATATTCATAATATTTTAATTGTTTAAAATCATAAAAAAAAACCTAATTCCTAAATCAATAATTTAATTGCGTGATGATACATTTGTGGCCGCTACATCTGACATATTTAGTTTTTGGATTTGATTTATCAGCATTCATCAACTATTTAATGAATTGGGAAAAACTATAGATGTTTGTTTTAATCTATGTCTTGGTGGACTATTGAATGAACGATTGTTTTTATTGTACTAATTATATAAATTTCTAATTTGGTACATTATTGGATTAGTGTTTTTGTTTTATCAATTAAACGTGGTTCTCATCTTTCTTATTTTATTGGATTTATTGAATGTTTGATGGTTGTATGCTATGTCTAAACATTTATCTTTTGGTAGTAAGTGTTTGATGAAGGTGTTTACCAAGTGTTTGATGAAGGTGTTTACCAAGTGTTTGATGAAATGTCTAAGAAAAAAAAATAAAAGGTTAAACGTTTTCCCTTTTATGTCT
Organism: Artemisia annua; assembly: GCA_014162995.1. NCBI lineage: Eukaryota > Viridiplantae > Streptophyta > Magnoliopsida > Asterales > Asteraceae > Artemisia > Artemisia annua. The sequence continues at coordinate 140,272 of LBNU01023773.1, forward strand.
TTGAATTGTGTTTGTGTTGGTGGTTTGAAGTGAATGATATCAATCTTTTCGAGATCAACCGGGTGATAATGAGATGCAAGTTTCTGCTATATTCTTATGTTTTTATGACAAAATATAGGTAGGAAAATAATCATGTTTTAGTTTGTTTGTTTTGGCAGTCATTTGCATCACAATTTTGTTGTTCCCCTATAAGAAGCTTGAGATTAACCCACAAAAGATGAATGTCAATGCTATTGTAATGATCATTGGACATCCTCGGGGCGCCACACGTAAGTAGAAAGCAACCATATGATATCTTTATCAACATGATATCTTATTAATAAAAATGACCTTTCTTAAAATCGATGAAATAACCTCGTGATGTAAAATTTATCTTCAATGTTAATCTTAAAAAAAATAATTTTATTTGCCTCTTCTAAAATTGTTATTGCGATTCTTCACCTGTTTCTTATGCCAATACTCAATTTCAACTATGGGTAAACAAGTCATCTTTTTTATAAAACCAGAATGTCTCTAAATCTCGCAATAATATGTAAAAATGTGTATGAGTTTTCTTACTATGTTTTGAGTTTTTTTATTACCTATTTAAGCTGCTATTACTTTTAGTATCACAACGATGCTATTGTTAGTTTCACTAAGCTAATTATCAAATATCATATGATCTACTGCTTACGGTCATGGGTACCTTAATATGTAATCATAGATAGCTCTACATATAAATTTGTGACGGTTACGTAACTACGTTTGCAAAATTATAGTAACATTATCTTTATGTTATGCAGAAAAGGCATGAGGTGCCCCCAAACTACAGGAGGTTATTAAATTCGAGGCTAAGAAGAATTGTACATCAAGAGAAACTTGAAAAGGTGATTTTGTTATATGTTTTTAACACACTCTTAATGGGCTGAATGTCGGCTTCAAACGGCTGTTTGGTTACGGTAACATTTGTGCAAAAAATACATCTTAAAAGGTTGTTTGTTTGCCGTAACTTTTGTGCGAAAAAGGACTTCTAATTGGTTGTTTGGTTGCTTAAATAATCTTTGCATGAAAGGAAGTTCTTGAAGGGTTGTTTGGTTGCAAGGAAGTATACTATTTGTTGTTTTCTTGAGAGCAATATAATCAGGTTGGTAACTGGCAAGCCCAAATCGCTTATAGAATTATTTCAAAAACTTTAATCTTTGTGGCCGTCGATTTCAAATATGTTGGACAGTTTATGGATTATTGACTATGTATGTGATACTGTTACTAAGTTTTTATATTTGACTCTTTAAATTTCGTCTTATTTTGATTGCTCTTAGCATCAAATCAATAAATCTGTGCAATTTAACCATATCAAAAGATCTATCATTTCTAACTCTTTTTTATTTAATGATATATCTTATCGTCTCTACAGGCGCTAGATTTGACGTAATTTTGCATGGAGTCTTAAAGGAGGGTGCACACTACCATTTCAAATCATTGGCTTGTGAACGCGCAATCTACAATTTATGGGACAACACCCACGCATTATTATTCAAACCTTGACATGGTGAGAATTTGTTGTTGGCGTCGACATCTTCTCAGTGAAAAGAGGTATGTTGAATTTGACAAGGATGAGAAGCAACTTGATGTCTATTTATAAAAGGGATGGGTGAGAGAAGCAACCATGGCATTGTGCTTATCATCTCATTCAGGTAAATTTCACTTTGCTTTGTGAAAATTTACTCATTTAGTACTTACTTAATAATGAACCATCGGATGAGGAGCAAATCTCCCTTCCCTTTTACTAAATCATGGGGAGCCCTTAGTAGTTTACCGGACAAATTGAGTTGTCGTGAAGAGACCTTTCTTAGTGGAAGATCGGAATTCTCTTCATCACGAGACTGATCGGATCAGACACCTGGGATACCTCCACAATTGAGTAAGTAAGATCGAGGACAACAAGCAAAGAGTTATGCTTTCATTTCTTTGTGTATAAAAGAACAAAAAGTTCATAATGCTTTGTGACCAGATAGTAAGCCTTGCATTACATATTTTGACAAATGACACTATATCTTTTATGAAAATTGGAACATCTTCTATGAATGCAACATAAAACTTACTATTATCTTTGGACAGTTAATGCGGAAATGGCTATTCAAATTGTGGTCGAAGTGGTGACCGTGGGGGCATGTGGCTATCAAGGTTAGTGCTTTTATAATTTATCTTCTGCTTTTTATTGTTTAGACATGTTCATGTATTAATTCTACCATCATAAACGATATGCATACTCAGTAATCCTATTGCAAATGTAACATTAGAGATGACATATTGGGCACGTTTGAACGGGCTCGGGTCAATTTTCGTACAGGTCGAGTTCGAATCACTTTTTTACCCTATGTTTTTATAGTAACAAAATATGTATTATCACAGTTATAAGTTTATGACTAAAGTGATTTAGCAAGTATGCATTTGATAACATAAACACATGATATGAGGTCTCATTTTTCTTCTTGCTACACATTGTTGGATTATTATATAGAAATAAAAGTCGTCTATGCATTTAAGGTCTGTTACACATGATATGAAGCTGTCACCACAGTGTTTGGGTTTGCTTATTTTCCTTAAAACAATGAATATGCAGAGAAGCACTTTAAATAAGTCCCAAATAGGACATCAAAAATAAGTAAAAATCATATAAAAGTAATTCCTGTGATACCAATTATGCTGATAAAATATCTGGGATATGCAGACACGCAACCTTTGCTTGCCCCGCCAAGGGCTGCACAATATGTTTCAGGCTATAATCAGCCCAACTAAATGGTTAGTAATGTACAATGTAGCATTGGTTATTATGAATTTGTTTGATGTATAAGGAGGCGTTTGGCATTAGGTTCTGAAAGTGATTATCTTAATTTGTGATATCCATTATCTTAATTAATTGTAAGACTGTTTGAATAGTAATGGTTTTAAGGATTTATTATGTATATATGGTGTCTGTATGTACTATTGTACACATCCTTATGAGATTTAGTAGTAATCTTACTAACAATCAATAAACTAAAGCAAAGTCTACTATGTGTAGTTAATGTGCAGGTAAGTAAACGCAGAAATGGCTATTCAGATTGTGGTCGAACATTGCATCAATAGGGTGAGCGGGATTACCTGGACCCATATGGGTGGAGTTGATATTTAGCAGGATCTTAGCAGGGTATTGTTCTTTTCATATTATATGTCCCGAGTTTGACTTAGGGACCACATCATTCAAGAACGCCACCACCTGAACACATAAACGCAATGCAGAAAGTCGAGGTATGTGATAACATATATGTGCCTTTTAATAACATATATATGCAGGTTTGTTCTTATAAATCTGTTAATGCATTTATATAGTTCGATATACGCGTTTTAATAGAGTAATTTATAATTTATAGTATTTTTTTTGGAATAAAAACTCCCTTTGAACACTCATTTACTGTTTTTTGTTTTTGTAGTCATTTGTATTTCAATGAGTTATAAACTTGACACTTTTTTATTTCTTAAACAAGGTATGGTATGGTACGTTTAATAATTCATTACGTGCCAATTAATATTTTAGTTGTTGGCCAATATCAGATTAATAAAGTGAATATCAAGTGAATATCAAGGAGAGATCTATAGCTGGAAGTTAGGACTTTTAAGAGTGGTAGGCCAAGGAAGAATGAACCATAGAATCCTCTTCACGTACACATGGTGGCTATTCTTATAACAAATTTGATAATGGAGGAAGTGATGACAAGTTTCATATGAAGAGAAGGGAAGGAGGAGAAGGAAGTCTTCTCAAATATTGACTTTAGTTTAGGTAATTGAGGTCCATGATTTGGTTTGTATATTGTTTGTTTAAAGTATTTGTAATGAAATATTTTGCTTCAATTTTTTTCTGCAAAAAGACCCCTTTCGATATTTATTTGTAATCTCGCTCACAACTTATTAACTTTTATTTTAACATATAATTTGTTCTTGCTCACAACTTACGTAGTATTAACTTTATTTTCGTATGTCGGATGAACATTAATTTGTATTAAACATTATATTCACAAACTTTTTGCAATTTACATTCTTAATCTATTATCAAACCATTAGTATATCTTTTTTTAAAAAACAATTTCTTAAAACTAGCCGCCCATCGGGCGGGCCTGGAAGCTAGTAACATATAATTATTACTTGTACAGCCATTTATTGAGAACTCGTGTAGCATTTGTTCTTAGCTATAGATATCATCTAACTTTTATAAACAACTTGGCTAAAATAGCTACATATTTTGTGTAAAATTTATTTAGAAAAAAAATGGAAAAGTATTTATGATTTTGCTAGATGTCTCATCCTTTAGCAGCATATACATTGTTACATTAAGTTTGTTCTAACATATTTCTTGAAAAAGTCTAAATTGGCAAGAAAAACCTTACTCATCACACCTTTTTTTTTTTTTTTTTTTTTTTTTTTTTTTTTTTTTTTTTGACTGACCATTTCTTAAAAACTTAGCCTCAGACAATTAGCACATGTCTCAATGGTCTTTAGTAAAGAGTTGGGATCAAACTCGTGAAATATTTCTCTCCAAATCCCTCCTTGACCGGCAAGAGCACTAGGTGCTACACAAGTTATAGAGGTGTTATACTAGCTAAGCTGTAAACGATAAATGCAAGAACAGTCCATAAGACATTGATCCAGTTAAATGCGCACACAGTTTATTAAGTGTTGCAAAAAAAAAAAAAAGCTTATTACTTGTTTGCATGATGTTTTCAAGTTATTGCATTACTGGAATCAGGTTAAGAGTTCAGACTAAAAACAAATTGGTCTACTTTAAATCAAAAAAATAAAAACTTGAAGCAATGCATAATGTGCTAAAACTTCAAGTTGAGTATAGTTTAAGGGCAAATTTTGAAATATAGAAACTCAATACTGGCAATGGAGTATCCTAGTAGGAATTAGGAAATACAGGTGGGCATGTGGTCCCTGCTCAAAAGATTCTTAGTCAAACAAATATTTATTATCTTATCTCCAACATGCCGTTGGGGAGTTGAATTTGTCAAATGTTCGTCTTAAAAAAAAAAAAAAATACAAATACAATAACATACGCTTTTTTACATGACCTTTTATTATTTATTTTTTCTAAGCGGTTTATTAGTTGTTAGTGGTTCAGGTCCAGCAGTGACAACTAATTGAGCAGTATGTTGACTTTGAGACCAGCTTACTACTCCTTTATCGTCTAAAGAGGTAAAAATCTCGGATATGACTCGAACTTGAGACCTCCTCTAGCCAAACAACTCTATAAGACACTTTAAAGAAACTTTGATGGCTAACTGAGCTAGCCTAGGGTAACTTAAGTTTCATTATTTCAAATATTTCAATTAACTTTGTGATTATTGTGTTTAAGGTATAATTGGTTAACCATCTTTAACATGTTTATTGTTAAGTGAGTTATAAATGTTCATTGACCTTCTTTGATGAAATTAAAAATCAAAAGCTATATTTAGCTATTTCTAAAAATCCGGTACGCTAGTATATAAAATCCTAGAACTTTCTGATTCCTATCTAAAATCTAATTTTTAATGAAACCTTACAACGTTTCTCCAACAATCAACTTAAATGCCTAAACATAATTTTGATACTAATCTTCTTCCGTAAATATCGTGAAGTTTCTTTAAATATTCAAGACAAATTTAAATTGAATTGTATTAGACTATGGGGCTGTTTGATAGCCTTTGAATTGTACGATTCAGGGGCAAAAATCTGGATCGGTAAGTGGACTCTTGTTTGATAAAAGAAATAAGTGGCGCTGTACCAATCTTGAAGTCCAAAATCATTCAGGCCCCAATTCATGCAAAGTGATTCAGCGGTCCCCCATGTCCCTATTTTATCCTTTTCTTTCTTTTCTTTTTTGATAAATGACACCCTCATTTGTTAAACTCGTATCTTTATAATTTATATGATGTTAATATATATTGAAAACTTTATTTATAGCCCAATCCACAAACACAATATATGCAGATTATTGTTTAGAATTTGATTGAACGTCATGTTAATAGTTAACATTTTTTTCTTTCACAAAACTAATTTTTTATTTTATTTTAGACATTTATTAGTTAGTTAAATTTTATTTTTCATTAAATGCGTATGAAGGATAAAATAGTAATTTTAAATCATTCAGAGTGTTATTCAGAGTAGTATTCAAACGTTCATTTTGATTCAGAACAAAACTCATTCAGGATCTTGGAACCGTTCAGTACTTTTGATTCATTCAGCACTAAATCATATTTTTTATCAAACAGCCCCTATGTTTAGTATGATCTTAATGATACTTCACATAATTATTGTAGTGTCAATATTCATATATCTACACTTTCACGGTATCCAAAGGACCTTTATGTGCTCACAAATAAAAGAAAGCCAAGGATGCAAGTGGTTTTGAGCTTTGTCACACAGTGTTAAAGTTCAACTCAAACTCGGTCACACTAGCTTAACGAGCTTTTTTAATGCATGCTTGAGCTCAACTCGAGAGCATGGAAGACTCACCAATACTTGTTAAAAAAAACAGTTTCGACAAAGAAGTCAATCTCAATTTACTTTCACGATTATCAACTTTGTACATTCATACAAGTACACCGACAAAGGTTTCCTTTTCAAATCGTTTTAGTTGTGATTTAATTTGATGTTAATAGGAGAAGGATTCAAGTGAAGCCAAAAGTTTGTATAACCCTACGAAAGTTGACCAAAATGGTCATGGGCCATGTTGCGATCGCATGTGCCGCTATATCGGTATGGTCCACTCCAAAGTCCAAAGTCCAAACTATGCTAGTGGACAACTCTCAAGTCACTATACCATTGAAAAATGTGCACCAGAAGCAAAAAAACTATACTATTGAAAAATATCTATTCTACTTCTTTTTATTTTTTAGTTTTTTTATTTTTTATTTATTTTTTGCTTCTATTCAACTCAGTCTCTACTACCAAAACTGTTTATTAGGCTGCCCACTGAGGGCCGTGTAAATTCGGTCGTTTGGTTTGGTGACCGATTCTTTTGTTTCGAAATCGGTTGTCACGTTAGTGGAGAATTCGGTCGAGTGATTTCCGGTGGCCATGTTTTGTGAATTCGGTTGCTTTGGCGACCGAATGTTTTCTACCCATTTTTTTCTTTTTTTTTTTTTTTCTTTTTTTTTTTTTTTTTNGGTTTGGTGACCGATTCTTTTGTTTCGAAATCGATTGTCACGTTAGTGGAGAATTCGGTCGAGTGATTTCCGGTGGCCATGTTTTGTGAATTCGGTTGCTTTGGCGACCGAATGTTTTCTACCCATTTTTTTCTTTTTTTTTTTTTTTCTTTTTTTTTTTTTTTTTTTTTTTTTTTTTAAACTATACATTTTCATACAAACTACAAAAATACTTAACACTTAAACACAAACTTAATATTAATACTTAAACATTTAAACACAAATTAAACCTAAAACACGAACTACAACAAACATTAAACATAAACTACGATAATTAACTACGATAATTAAACATAAAACTACGAATCATCCGAGACCCAGCCCTCGGCACTTGAAGCACTCGAATCGTCATCACTCGTATTAACACGGGGCAATCCATGTATTTTCGTATCGTGTTTTATGTTCGTATCGTTTCGTCTATGTAATGTTTCCGTTTTATTAATAAAATTTGTGTTTGTGTTAAAAATGGTTTTTTTTTTAATTTAAAAAAAAATTAATAATAGTGATGATGCAATATGGGTCACGATTGTGGGGAGAGAGGTGAAAATGGGTTGAAGAGAGAGAAAGCTGAGGTGGCAGCCGGAATGATGATGCAATATAGGTCACGTTAGTGTCCAGCCTTAGAGTCACTCAAAAACAATTCTCGTCCATGTGTCAATATTTGGTGCCAAAATGTGCAGACGTGGTCAAAAGGAATCATCATGGAAATGATATGTCGGTAATAAGATGATGAGGTGGAAGAGAGCTGCTTAAATGAAGATAATGTGGACAATGACTTAAATGTATATTAATCAAAAGTATACTAAAGATCACCAATATAGGTATTTTTCAATAATGCAATGACTTGTGAGTGCAAAAACCTTGATCAAATGCTAGTAGTAGAAATCTATTTGGTTAATTTGAGCTAATGTACTTTATTATACATTACAGTAGCATATTTTGTAGTTCAAAAAAGAAAAATTAACATTGTTTTATTGCTGATTGTTATTCTGCATTTTTTATAAAAAAGAACAGGAAAAACCAATCATTTGCATGCTCTAATCAAACGATTTTTGGCTCCTATGAAAGATCATAATTCAGAAAGAACCTTTTTGAACATCATAATTAAAACAACACCTGAACATATTTTAAAGCTATGACATCCGTTTTTTGTAATGAGTCTCTCTTGCTTTAAGTAGGTAATTGCACTTTGTAGCAAAACTATTTTCTCTTATCACATTTTTCTTTCCCAAGAATACTTAAGTAGTCTATAGTATCACAGCACTCCTTCGTAATGATGACTTAATAGAACTTTATATATTAAATCTCATCTTAAGAACATGGAACAGAAAAAAGTTCATTAATTAATGTTGTATTTGCAAACATTGTTTCAAAGATAAATAAAATTATCACACGACACCTTTTTTTAATGTAGCGAGCAATAAATAAGTAGAAAAGCCATGATTTGACACCATTAACAAAATGACAATGCCCATAACGTCGTGAATTTTGTTTTTTTCTTTCTTTAAAGACATATCGTTAAATATAAAAAATGGGAAAGCACCATATCAATGGTTATTACGTTTCAGAGTCAAATCACGACCACTTTTGATAGGTATGAATATGATGGTGATAAAAGTGTAAACAAAAAACAAGTTGATCAGCTTGTCTCTACAAACTAACACGAAACACTTAATTCACCAACTTAGTTGACATACATAGATCACCGTTATCGCGAACAAAACAAAGTAAAACTGAGAAATAAACAACCAAGTATATGAAAGCACCAAATAAATAGGAAAGATAGTAACTAGAAAACTTTTTTTAGACGCAGACCGACCTCATACCTGAGTGTCATGGCTAAGATGAAAGGTAAATCGTGTAACATCATGATTAAAAAACAAGTTCGAAATCATGGTTACCGGGAAAAAAGACATGATTTATCTTTACTGTCCGCTACACATCCTTCACTATGGGACTGCTATCGCACGAACTATGCTTGAAAACTTATAGAGTTACTCATAATAACTTAAATGGTCTTTGTGATCCTCCAAATTATACTAGTGCTTTGTTGGTTTAGAAATTGTGTTCATGAAATTGATTATAGCTTCCACTATATATGTGAGATATAGGTTATAGGATAGTAAGGTATCTCATCCAAATATTTATTAGAGATTTTACACTTTTACTAACTTGATAAGAATACACTATACTACAACACTATAAAAACTTATAGATATGCAAGTCAGTGGGTGGCGTCTGTGATAACTTAGCTTTTTGTTAAAATGTTATTTGTAACAAATATTTATAACTTAGAAATATTAAGTTATTAAAAATATATTAATAAAATAAATTTATAAAAGATTTAGATTGGATATGAAGTTAAAAAAAATTATTATGTTGTAAAAACCAATATTGTAGAGATTGGTTTTTTAATTCACCAGCTCAACTTTCGATTTTCGAATCAACCGGTTTCTTCTCAAAATCGGCTTCAAGTAATCAAACCTGAGTTTTAAAACAAATCAATATTAAAACATGGGTAAAAACTTTCATTATTGAACAATGACCTTGTTGCTAGACAAGTCAAGTGTAAAAAACAGAAAGTTAAAAAAGGAGGGAAGAAGTCTTAACTACTTCATGTCTAAACCGCGTAAAATATGAAAGAATTGACTTTTTGAGTCAATGGAATTCAAAGCCCATCTGGTTTACTATAAACTGATCATTTATATTAAACAACCAATCATAACTAGTTAAATCTTGTTCCTAGATGTTAGCAATTAACTTCATTTAATCCTCGACTTCATATGCATGGTGTTTGTTTTAGCTAAATTTTAAGGTGTGTTTGGTAGCAAGCATGAAAGAGCATTTTTTAGCAATTAGTATTTAGCATTATTGGTTATATGCTTGTTTGGAATGATTTAGCATTTATGAAGAAAAAAAACACTAAATCTTAAATGTTCTTTGGAATAGCATTTTAAGAGCAGTGGAATTAAATATTACTTAAATACCCTAGGGTAACTTATTTAAAGAGTTTATATTTGAATATGTATACCTTTTTACGTCATTTTGCACATTACTATTAATTAACTACTCTACAAAACACTTTTATTAAATAAACTGCTACTTCTAATTTTAACAAACATACCCTTAAGCTTATTTTGTCCAGCTTATATTCATAAGCCTCATGGTTTTCGGCTTTTTACAAACTTGAGAACCTATTAGACTATCGGCAGTGGGAGGGCCGACCTGTAGGTCAACGGGGGTCGTTCTCGGTCGTCGCCATTGCAGTTATTGGGTCTTTGAAGGTCGGCCGGCTCCAATTTGGAGAACTAGGTCGAGAACTCGACCGATTCGTGTGCTTGTGTTGTGTGTGTAATATTAATTAAAATCTATTTCTGTGAGGTATATTTTTTGTAGTGTAGGTTATTTTACTGTGATAAAAAGTCGCATATAGTTGCGGGAGAGAGAAAGTTGAGGTGATAGAAATATTGAGGGTCGCTTTCTCCCTGAAATTTTCAACTATTCAAATAAAATATTTACTCGTTAATTTCAATTTTTTTTACTTAATATAGAAACTTTATTATTATTATTATTATTATTATTATTATTATTATTATTATTATTATTATTATTATTATTATTATTATTATTATTTGAGAAAAGTTTAATATAGATTTAATATTTTTTAAAAATTTAATGAACCAATCATTTGCAATCATTTTTCGATCAAAAAAAAAAAATCATATATTTTTTTAAATTAAATATCTTACAAACCGTTAAGTGTTACGCGAAAAGAATCATATTATCATGACGAGAATTAAATCATCTATCTATAGAAGAACAATTTTATATATTTTCTAAGAACTTTTTTTTGACATTTTTTTTTGTAAGTGTTGAAATTTACGTTTGAAGAAATCACATGTGATTTGCTATTTTCAAATCACATGCGATTTTATGAAATCACATATGATTTTTCCTAACATACAAACGCAAATTTTAACACCAAAACAAAACTCCAAAGAAAAGTATATCAAAATGCTAGTGTACTGAAAGATAAGAAAACGCGATAATGTAGTTTTTGTCGCTTAACGCTTTACCGTTCCAAGATATTTTATTTTTAAAATAAAAGTGAAAAATAATTTTATATTAATGTTGTTGAAAAATGGATGGCAAGGGTTCCCTAGAAAGAAAATATTAATATTACTTTATCCACGTCACTTCCCACACTTTCTTATTACCACATCATCACACACCCTCTCACCTCTAACAGACTAACTAACAACCTGAACGACCCTAACAACCACAACTACCCTAACAACGTCAACCACAACCACCCTAACAACGTCAACCACAACAACCGTAACAACGTCAACCACAACCACCGTAACAACCACAACCACCCTAACAACGTCAACCACAACCACCGTAACAACCACAACCACCGTAACAACGTCAACCACATTACCACAACCACCGTAACAACGTCAACCACAACCACCGTAACAACCTAACAACAATGGCGATCAAAAACCGTCCCTCACTCCACACAACAACAAGAACCAACATCCCGACACCTACATCGGCACAGTCAGACGAAAACACAATACTAGAACACATCTTACTCTATCCAGACACCTACATCGGCTCCGTTGAAAAGCAAGAACAAACGTTGTGGGTCTGGCAAAACGAACAGATGATTAAAAGGCCAATCAGCTTCGTACCCGGGCTTTACAAATTTTTTGAGGACATCCTGTTAAATGCTGCCGATAACACTAAACGGAACCCTAGATTGAACACTATTAAAGTTGAAATAGATGTTCAAAATAGTAGAGGAATAATGGTGATGGTATACCTGTCATTGCTCGAGATGACCAGGTTTTTGTACCTGAATTGGTGTTTGGGAATTTGTCAAACAATAGTAAGTATGGTGATCTGATTCAGAAGGCGACGGGAGGGTGCCACGAATATGATGTCAAATTAACGAATGTTTTTTCGACTGAGTTTACGATTGAGACGGCTGACGGGAGACGTGCTAAGAAGTATAGGCAGGTATATATGTATTTTAGTTAACAATTTATTGTTTATATTCTGTTTTGATGTTTTAGATTTTATATTTGTGATAAGTGAAACGGAGTTTGTATAGTACTAATTTTTTATATCCTAAGTGTTGTGATTAGGAGAGTGTTTAATAAGATTTCAAAATGCGGATTAGCTCACATTTTTTTACAAGTTGCTAATTTAACAATGACTAAGCATGCTTGTTGCATATTAAAATTAGCAATGACTTTAAATATTGTTGCTAATTTAGCAACCACTAAGCAATTTCGTTGCATTTCAAGATTAGCATCAATTGGGGTTAGTTGATATTTTCGTTGGAAAACATGTTTAGCAACCACTTTTTCATACGTTGCAACAAATTTAAGTTGTTGCTAATGGCACTTTTTCTTGTTAGATAATTGTAAACTAAAGTCAAACTCAGTAGACACCTTGGCGAACTTGTCTCTACAAACTCATGTGCAACACTTAATTCTAGGGCGAGCATCCCCGACCGACTACCGACGACCGCCCCGATCCCGACCATCCCGACGTCCCGATTCCGATCCCGATTCTGATTCGGGTCGGGAGTCGGTTAGGTTTTCCGGCGAACTCGGGATTCGGGCTTGTCGGTATCGGGTCGGGAGGGGATGAAAACCGGAAAACAACAAAGAAAACCGACAAATCCCCCCGATCCCGACCGATCCCGACTGTCCCGATACCGAACCGATTAGTTTCGGGTCGGGAGTCGGTTTGGTTTTCCGGCAATATCGGGATTTGGGCTTTGTCGGTATCGGGTCGGGACGGGTCGGGACCGACCCGATGCTCACCCCTACTTAATTCTCAAACTTGTATGCCGTACATAGACCATTATTGTGAACAAAGCAAAGTAAATCAAGGATTACACAAAAGTACTTGAGAAAACAACAGTTGGAATGCTTCACAACTACATATTTGAGTTACCTAAAATTAGGTCTCCTTTTTAAATCCTACAACTCTCTGATAAATGGTTATGGTTTATCTAACTTAACGGCTATAACTTTTACGTTAGAAAAACAATATTTTGGATATTTACAAGTAATGATCTGTTTTGCATCGTTCTATAATAACAAAAGATATTCATGAACTTTTCATAATGTTTAAAAACGGTATTTTGTAGAACATTCTGAACTACGGGTTAACCTTTACGAACAACACGTACAATATGATGCGCTATGACATTAAACTCGATTCAGGGGCTCGAATTCATCCACTAAAGTTATGGTTGATAGAACGATCTCAGAAAGAACACTTATATTTTACTTTAGCATTATCCACAATACTAGAAATTTTTTTCATAAGAACACATTAGACTTAGATTTTTTGTTTATTTATTTATTTATTTATTTTTTCCTTTTCAAATTGGCTATTAAACCTAAGGCTAACTCGACACTTTTTTCCTCTTGTATATTAAACTTCTACGATAATATAATCGACTCGATTAAAAATCGATTAAATCTCAATTTTCTTATAGCTCTAGAAAAAGTTTTCAACCACATAGCACTTGCAATGCAAAAATGGGCCGCTGCAGTTGGCCCATTAAGTTTTAAAAAAATTACTTTGTGTAATTTTATCTCATGTGATTACATCATTTTGATCTCCACATATTTTAGGCATTCCAAATAAACTTAATTTGTGCTTTATGAAATATGATAGTTTTTGTTTATTGTAACTTTTATGTTATCATAACTAATTCAACGGAAACAGGAATAACCACAACTTATATTACATGATCTCGAGAACAAAAATAAATTCAACACATTAACAAACAAAATGGCCTATATGGATGTATCGACATATAGAAATATCGATTTAAACGGGAAGATTCTCAACAGGAGCTGGAGAATGTTTAGAACTCTCCGAATCCGTTGATTTAAGGTGCGCCATTGCAATATGTTTGGATTCTTCTTCCTCGAGCTCATCCTCATCATCAGAATCCGCGGTCGTTAAATTGACACATGAACAACTTTCAAGGGATGCAAAAAATGCTGATGCAACATTGTTACCAAACCGGCTCGCGAGTCCTGGCTTTTCATTGGAATCATTGGTGCTTGGATTCTCCTCCATCTTTTTTTCTCCTATCGGATTCGATTGGAGTTTATTGATGGATTCGAGTCTGGTTCCAATTTTCCTATATTTCTGGTGTCGAATTTGGTTTTTGGGAAGAAATAAAAGGAATTGGTGATTTTGTGTAATTTTTAGTTAGCTTATTGGTTAAAAAGTTGGCATGTGTCACAATTCTATGGCAAGGAAGTTTTAAATAATTAACAGCCGTAAAAGAATTGTTAAATTAACCCTTGTTTAATCCTATACGAAAAATTTTAAACCACTGGTTAAAAATGGGTCCAATTTGTTTAATCTGCATATATTGTTTCAATGTATGAGATGTAAATAGACTAAATACTCATGCACCTATGTATATCACAAGAAACGCATTCAAATAAAAAAGTCATCCTCAAAGTAGTTTTCTTATTTTTGGTTTATCCCGAAGTAAGGTAAGATGTGTCTACATTCTACCTTCCCATATCATGTTCCGACGAAATTGGGTATGTTGTTATTGTTGTAGTTTAAGCCATTAAATAACTAACAAAAGTTTTTTGAAAATTTCGTTTTGAACACGTAAACTAAAAAAATGTCTCATTAACTGTTAATTTTCTTTAGACAAGTGTTACAATGGGTCTAGGTGGCAAAGTGGAATGACTCCTTTTATATGTAACAAGCAAAATTGCCCGCGCGTTGCTGCGGAGCAACATCATTTTAGAAACTTATTCTTTAGAAATACAGTTAAACTGTAAAACAAAAATGAAGCAACTTGCTTAGTTTGGATGACACTTCAAAAAATGCAAATATATTATTCACAAAAGACAATAATATGAAAGAGATCTAATCCCAACTATTATACATGCACCACACCAACTATTCATTTTTCCCTCTACTGGCAACCAAACCAATGTATGTGGTCTTTCTAGGCATGTGTGTATCTGATCTTCCATTATCACTGGTAGGCGTGAGCAACAGTAACCTTAACAACATGAGACTTCCAGGTTGCCAAAGTGAAGGTGGCAGCCTAACTTTACCATTCCTACAACAATAAAAAGTATGGTAAAAGTTCAGATCATTACTCTTTTGGCATTATTTGTAAAGTAAATCAACTTCTATTAAACTTGTACACCCCAAGACATCTAAGCGTCAATTCAGATCAATAATAAATTGTTTTGTTGCAATTTTTGCAATTTTTCTGCAAATTCCAAACAACTCTTAAAAGTAGTTATTATAATATAAAATCCTATTATAACATCTATAAGAAGTTTCAAAAGAAATCCCAGATCACCCCTACATATGATTAAACTAATAAGCAATCCAAAACAACTCCTATAAGACTTTATTCAAAGTGATACCAAAAACCCCTTTAAGCAGTTGCCAGTAAAAAATCTCAAACATTAAATTTTAATAACTCTCAATTTTCTACTTTCAAGGATGCTACATACATTAAATCTGTATAAGCAATTATGTGTAGGTAGAGTTGGTTATCAACACGTTGCTTAACGGAGTTAATTGTCACAATCTGGAACAATGGCTTTTAACCAACTTCATACTTTCTATATAATATGATTTATTTTCCAAAATACATAAAGAAAAGATTATACAACAGTAGTTTTCATTCAGACATAATATGGAACTCTTTATGCATACATAAACAAAATGACATACAAAAAGGATCACTTACCTGGGTTGTGTAAATAGCAAACCTGCAAATTACCAATAAATAAATAAATAACATGTTAACAAATAAAAAAACGTGATAAGCGAGCAACCATAATCAACAAAAGTTCTCCATATCCTAATGAGAAACCAAGCGAATTAAAATTTTCTATAGCCTCGTCAGAAATAAAAATTTATGTGATGTACATAATGATTTCGTTTCAATCTTATTCAAACACTTACTAAATTCAATTCAAATAAATGGCTAACCTTGAACCAACCCATTCAACCCATCCCCTGAAGTATATCAGTTGTCGATGCACCTACTGAACTAAGCAATATGGTCATTCACCACACTCTCCATTGAAGATCGTAAGAACATCATCAACTTCCTTCATGTCATCTACACCTTTTCCAACACTCTCAATGACCCCACATATAATGATCTAATTTGATGCATATAATTATGGACTAATTTTGAAAAAAAAATAAAGACGCTGAGATTCATTCTATATATAGTAGTAATTAGTTAAATGAATAAGACAGAAAAGAATACAATTCAGTAAGAAACATGTACATACCTCGCCCTTCCAAGCATTAAGATCAGTATGAAAGATAGAAGTGAAAAGAATTTAAATTCGGATTTCCAACTTTTTAAGTTGTATATCACTTTTTGAAACTGAAGCATCAAAAAATCAGCAAGTTTGACAGATAACTTTCCAGAAGCATTAAAGAAGACGACCTGCAATTATTATCCTCGTTACTTGGCATTCAGTTTCAACTATTTTCGGCTAAACAACATTAGCTTCCATAACACACGGTGCTCGCAATTGCAATATAACACAGATACAATTCCCCTATATTGGGGGCTTATAGCTGATAACTTAGGGGGTGTTTGGATTGACATTCAGTTAGCCTATATTGGGGCTTATAGCTTATTTATAAAAAGTCTAAATTATATTAAGAATGGGATTATGATACCCATTTTTGATATGGCTTATTCTCGATCTCAAGGTGATTGAACTACACATTTAGGATGCATCAGAACATACGAAAACAGTTGACACAAATAAGGGATGACGGAACAAAGCTGAAGTTACATAATTACCATGCTGATCTAATCACCCACTGTAGACACCCCTGAACACGCATTATGAACTCGCCTACTGTGAACCATTCCACTCAACAAAAAAAATTTCACTCCTAGCCTCAACAAAATCAAAACAGGTTACGGTAATTAATACGAAAAATTAGTTAATCCTTTTACCAGTTCACTTATGTACATAAGTATCTACCAAGTATCACTTTCCTATTACGCAAAACACAAACTACAACATCCATTCTCCATATCGAAATACCATATAACACAAATTAATAAAGAAAATTACTAAATTTCTTCACCAATTCATTCATGTACGAACTAACTGCCAAGTAATCATTTCCCTTACCGATTGACATAAGCATTTTTAAGTAAAAATCTTTTGATCATGTAACGCAACTAAACTAAAAGTTTCTAAATTTCAACCATTTATAAACCTAAAATCAGTATTAAAAAAACAGCCAAAGAGCTACAAACTCAAATACTTCACCGAAACTGAATGACAATGTATTCTGATCATACAAATCGTAGCAGAATATAGAAGCTACCTTTTTTGATCAGCCTTAGATCGACCTTCTCGAGAAGCCCTTCCTTCTTCTTCTAATCTTTCTTGTTTTGCTAATCCTCCACCAAAGCATTCAAAGCAACCCATTTATCTCTCTGTGATTCTATCCACTTTTGAAGCAAAAAAACCCGAATCAAACGCTCATACTTGACGAAAACCAAAAAAGAAACAAAAGGCATCTCCAAAAACACAAAGCAAACAAAACCGATAGCATAAATGTAATAAAAAATATATATAAAAACCTAAAAAAGGCCTATAACTCACCAATCAGTTCACTTTCCAAACGATGATACTCTGCCTTCATAAGATACGACCACACAGGCCTCTGAAACGACATTGTTTTGAATGGTTCAATAATCGAATGTAGGTAGAGCACAAAAAGAAAATTATCAAACCCATAATCAAAATTAAATGTAGTACAAAATTAGAAGAAACAATTTATGGTATTGGTGGTAGTATAGTTACAAAATTAATAAATTGTTTAAATAAAAGGTATGGCAAACAAACCTTATGTCTCAAGATCGGTCTTTTCTGGTGTCTCCAAACTTGCTAAACAACACAGATAGTTGTAGTTTCGTTCCTTCTTTCTTGTGCCTTTTTTTTCTTTTTTCTTTTTTTCTTTTTTTTATCTTTTTTTTCTTTTTCTTTCTAGAGGATGGCGTTCTTTATATGTTTCACTGAATGTAGCTTTGTTTTTTTGATTACAGGCATTTTGATTGTTTGAAGAAGATAAGAATTCCTGAAGCTTCTTAATGACACATTAGAATAAAATAATCTGTATTTGAGAAACACTTGTGCGGTGTTTCATGTAGTCGTACAACTTTGTATAGTTTACTTGTATTTCCAAAGTTGTATCACGAATTTTAATAGCTATTAGGGTGTCATTACGGCAAAACGGAGGTTGAATAGTTCATGGACCAAAACACTACACCCAATCAGGATTTGCCAACATATTAAACCATTAACAGTTGGGCCTCGTAATGCTAAATCCAAAACTTAAACACCAATGACGTTTCAAATTTTAGGATTACGGAAACCTTAAAAAATTGCTAATGATCCCGTTAAATTTTGGGTTTTAGTATATATTATAATGCATTGTAGAAGTACAAATTCATTAAAGAGTATGTCTCAGAACAAACATCTATTATATGATGATATATGGCGCACTTCACATATATTTGTCAACTAGACCTATAATTGTATTAGAGCCACGATAAGATCACTTTTGGCGCGAGTTAACTTTTAACGCAACACCATTTTGGGTTGCGTTATCTTACCTCCACCCACGTTAAAGGGGTGAGTTAAATGGTATGGGTAAGCCCTTAACGCTGCGTTAAGATGAAAAACAATTTTCGTTTTTGCCCGTTGATTGTTTGTGTTATCTTTTGTGATGTGTTTGTGTTTGTGTTTGTGTGTGTTTTCAGTGCGTGTGTGTGTGTGTTTAGTGTGTGTAGTGATGCAGGTGGTCAAGATGGGGAAGAAGGAGTATATGTGTGAAATTTGCAGTTTGGTCCCTGTGGTTTGTGGTGTTTACATTTTACACCATGTGTTTTAGTAGTTTAGTTTAGTTTTTTTTTTTTTTTTTTTTTTTTTTTTTTTTTTTTTTTTTTTTTTTTTTTTTTGTATTGTAATTTTTAAGGTTATTAATGAAATATTTGGGTTGTTGAATGAATGAAATAGTTAAGGGGTTAATTTGTAAATTGAGGTGGAAGTGAGTTAAGGTGAGTTAAATGTAAGTTATGTTACCGGGGTGGAAAGTCAAGAGTTAAGGTTAAAAGGTAAAAGCTGATTTGGCGCTGACGTGGCAGTGAGTTAACTTTTAACTCACGGTGACCTTACCGTGTGCTCTTAGATTGAGAACTATACATGTTACCAAGTTTAATTGATTGCGAAGAGTTTACATGCAAGAGTTCAATAGTGATGTAGCAATATATTGAACCTTCAAATATTCCATAGATTGGGGATGCTCTAATATTACACGTATCACTTGTTTCGACGTGACGGTTTCACTTTTTGAAATACCTTTTGAAAATTTATACTCCGTACCATTTATGGAACACTATAGATTTAGGGATGGCAGGGCGGGTTTGGGCGGGAGGACATTTTCATCTCCAAACCCGATTACTAAAGTTATAACACCCCCATTTTCAGAACGTAGTGGAATACAACATGGGGTGCTATTTATCAGTCCCATAGTACAAGTATAGTAAACAACGTTAAAACAAAGTCGTTTTTAAGACTACACATTCGATAATTTATCAGAGTCAACAAGGTCCCAAAAGTATTTAACATAGTTAAAAGATACATAAGTCCTAAAAGTTTAAAACATTATCGAATGAAAAATTTAATTAAACATGGGCCATCATGTAGATATCCATTTCTTGCGCCGCCCATCCAAGCCGAAAGTCACTTACGGACCTGAGATAAACATGCTAAAAAGTCAACATAAAGTTGAGTGAATTCATAGAGTTTAATAAGTAATTGGTTGAATATAAGTATTATTCATCGGGCGACAAGCATGTGCACTACTTGTCGGGTTATTAGATTATAGCATAGAGCTCATGACACCGTACCTTGACCTAGATTTAAAAATTGCCCTGGTAGGGTAAGATTTGCCATTTACCACATATCTCTCAATATTATGTGACCGGTTGAAAGATAAGCGCTACTTATTCGGCCAGGCTAGTCAATGCCCAATATGCATATTCATAATACTAGCGTTCACACATAATTAACGGTTCATGATGAGGACTTAATTGGCAAGAATACTCAATGTCTATAATCATGTAATCGGCTCAAGCATACCAAAAACTACTTGTATTCAGTTTGTAAAACTAGCATGTATCCCCCTCGCGAGGTTTATAAAAAATTTAAATGAGTAAAGGCGAGGCTATAAACTCACGGTGAGTAAAGGAAATAGCAAGGAACAAGCAAGTGAAGAAACTAGCCGTGAAGTTCTACGATGAACCTAAATAGATATTGATGAGACGAAAAGTGTTACGCTTTTAAGGGGTCATTTAAGCCTTAATTCGTATAAATGTGATCAAATATTGCCCTAAATCGTTCCTTTTGTCATTTTAGGTACTTTTGAGAAGAATTATGGAAAACATGCATATTTGGACGTTTTTGGAGCATAAAAGTGAAGAAAACGGCAAAGTCTCAAAAGATGAAGAAATTACAACCTGACTGCGTCAGAGTCACAAGGTGACGCCGTCAGCAAGCCTTGACAAAAGAGTGGAAATCAATTATCAAATGACGGGCCAGAAAGATTTTGAGAATTAACACATGACGCCGTCAGGTGTTAGAGAATGTTGGCCGTCAGGTTATAATTTAAAGAGTGACGGCCCAGAAGGCATTATAAGGTGACGGCGTCAGAAGTGGATCTAGGCCATCCGAGAAACCTAATGGCGGCGAGCTGACGGCGTCAGCCCTTATAACCTGACGCCGTCAGAATGTAAAATCTATATATAGTTTTCTGTTTTTCATTCATTAAGTGTGGAATTTTGTGGAAAACTTTTGGCACCAAACCCTAGACGAATTTTCTGTACTTTTTAGGGTTTCCAACCCTTGGAACCCTCATGCTTAATTAAAGATAAGTCTTCACTTTAATTCAATCAATATGTCTATGTGTTGGTTGATTATCTCTTTTTCTTGTCTTTCTATTAACATGTGTAGCTAAATTCTCTAGTGTTTGCTTAGATCTAATGAAACCTAACTATTAATTATTGGTTAATTGGTGTGTTGTTGTTTGTTGGGATGATTGTTCCATCAATGTTAGGCTCAAGAAAACTGGCCAACCTCCTTTATGGTAACGTGCTTGAACGTCTTGGGAAACATGTAGCCAAGGCATACTAGGCTATTAAGGTAGTATTTAACGCATGAGCCACTGTTTACAATCCCTATGGTTGTGCCGTGCATGGCATAGGAGGAGATAAGAGCTCATAGAATTGGAGAGATATGTATGCCACTCCATGAGTTATTAGGAATACACCCTTCATCCACACAAGTAACACACATATCAACTAACTGGTAAAAGATAGTTAGGGAGTAATGAAGACTAAGTAAACACACTTTTCTCCATATTGTTTTCACAACCAAATAGTTATTTAGTTATTTTATTTTCATTTGCAATAGTAGTTATCTTGGGTTAGTTGACTAGCAACTAGTTCCGCCCACTCCTTCAAAACCGAGATTTTACTTGCTTTCCTAAAAATATAAAAATACAAAAAGAATCTTCCTTCACCCTTAGACCTATTAGAGTAGTTTTACTGTTCTAACGAACACTATTCCCTGTGAGAGAACGATCAATCCTCCGTACTTACCACTATCCTATACTACAACGGTCAGGTACACTGCCTGGTAGGGTTGTAAGCCTCTTGAGATCCCTTGAGAGGTAAAACCTATTGTAAGGTCACAAAACCACGCATCAGATATACGCTTGTCTTAGTTTTTGAAAATAAACATTGATGTAATATGGCTATATATTATATAAATTTTGATCTT
Organism: Artemisia annua; assembly: GCA_014162995.1. Classification (NCBI taxonomy): domain Eukaryota; kingdom Viridiplantae; phylum Streptophyta; class Magnoliopsida; order Asterales; family Asteraceae; genus Artemisia; species Artemisia annua. Next base: position 162,395 of record LBNU01023773.1, read on the forward strand.
AATTATGCTTGGTACATAATTTCTATATATTTAACAAGTTCTAATTTGGTATTTAAAAAATGGTCTTTAAGTATGACATTTACATTTCTTACAAAAATTCAAGTGTTAAGTCTAAGGTTCCATTTTTATAAAATGTAAACCCTTTTTATACTTTTTATCTTAAAGCTGATGGAATTTTTATAAACTTATTTAATTTCAAAAATCCGTTATTTGCAAATAGTAAGTCAAAAATTTAAGTTATTTATATCTCCGGAAAGGTATTCATCTGTACTAACAAGTTTTGTGGGTCCCACTAAGTCAACATTACCTAACAGTAGTAAATTTACTGGTTTACCATAACTACCCAGTTCTGAAAATATTAACATCACAACATTCCCACGATAAATGCTATAGCTAGAGTTCTACAAGTCCAATTAATTCCCCGTTTGCGGCTACGTTTAAGTTAAGGTGTTATCTACAACTTTTTTGTTTAGAGAAATAGTTGGTTATGTCCAAAAATATGACTTTTATGGGTTACAAATCTGTTACTCAGAATATGACATGTTTCACGAAAACATTTTTAGTTTAATAATCGGGTGTCGTCACGGGATGCACCGCCTGGGAAAATGACCACAAGACATAGACCTACATCTACATATTTTTAGTTTATGTCCAAAGTACACTGATAAAATCAGTTTATTACATTTTTACCCATGATCAGAAACAACTGTTGCATGTTTAGTCCCTTTAGTGATTTTATAGTGTTCTAAGCTATGTACCAAGCCTAACCAAGCATGATAACTTATATACTATACAAATACATCAAGTAATATTACATTTGAAGAAATGAAAATGAAATGAAAAGTGAGTGATAGGTTTCCTAAGTGGAGAACAAGAAAATATAAGAACAAAGAACAAGAACTTTCAAAGGTCACCAACAAGAAACCCTTGTAACCCTTTGCAAGAAAAACTTTTGAAAGCTCATGGAGGACTTGAATTTACAGCCTTAACATCATCTTGGAAGCCATAGTAAAATCACCAAAAATCCAAAGAAGAGAAGTCTTGAAGAAGAGAAATGAACAAGGAACCAACTACCACCAAGAGACCTTCAATCTTGCAATATCTTAGTCTAGGAAAATCAAACACATATGGTGTGTTTTCTCTTGATAAACCACGACCAAAGAGAGGGAGGAACACCAAATGAAGTCTTAATATGATAATAATATAGATGGGGTGATATAAACTAGGTAACTTCAAAGTAGTAGAGTTTAGGTGTCAAATGTACATGTAGAGAGTGTTAAAATAAAGCCACTTGCCTTGTTGGTTGTTTGGAGCCAGCCACATCAAGGGGGAAGAGGGTGAGTGGATGTTTTGTGATTTAATTTGGTTATTAGATGTATTGTGTAGTTTATTTTGCTCCCGGTCATAATACCGAGTAGAAATAAAATGTAAAACTTTCAAAAATATTAAAACTTGTTTGCATAAAATTTTTTAGAAATTTAGATGAGTGGTGAGTTCATCGAACGGTTTAAAAATCGTTAAACTGACACCGTGAGTTGAAAACGCGTTTAGTGACACCGGTTCTTGATAAAAGTGACGTAAACTATAAAAATGAACGGACAAGTATAAAATTTAATTGTAAACATGAAAATAGGTTAAAATTCATAGAATATGTAAAATTATCATAGTCTAGGGTTGGTTCATGTTGTTAAAACCATAAAACGTAAATTTAAATCGCGCAAACGTAAAAGGTGCAAGGTTTACGTAAAAATAAAAAAACCGAATTATGATTTTTATAATAGGATTGTAAGGAAACAAAAATGCATAAGAAGTGTAGACTGGACATAGTCTAGTCACGGTTGAATTAATTGAACGTGACATGACGTACGCGGATAACTTCTGACGAAGTTAATTATTTAAAAATAAAATAGTCATATAATAAAAATAGTACAATAAATGACATGAAAATTTTGAAATGTCACAAAAGTTCTCTCCAAACCCGCTCCAATGCTCATCAGTATTTAATTGGGACATTCCGTTGGGACGCAATGTTCCCCAACCCGCCCCGTACTAATCAGGGATCTTATTGAGGTGTCCTCTTTTGGTGCAATTCTCGACCAAAGCCGCATCATTTCACTTTTATTATTATTTTTAGACCGTTTGCAAAAACTTGAAAAATTAAGAACCTATTATTAATCAATTACAACAAGCCTTCTTAGGTTTTCAACGATACATAAATAATGATAAATTATACCGCCAAAAATTACAATTTAAAAATATGATAATAAACAAGTTTTTATAATCACAATTTTGCAATCTTACAAAGATAAAAAAACTAAGAGAAATATTTTTTAAAAACACTAACAAAATACTATATAAGTAAATATATATTTGTATATGTGTATATATTATTCGAGCGGGGCACCCGCCTCAATTTATTCGGGTTTAGTTAGGTTCAGTTTGTTTGGGTTTTAGATTTTCCTGTAAGGTTTAGTTTTTTGCCATCCCTATATAGAGTTCACGTCCTCAACCGAGATTCTAAGTGTGTTTGTTAAAAGTAGCCGTGAGCAGTTCACCTCTTCTTACAAAATCATTGGAAAATAGCTTTCCTAAAAATTAGCCAAAGCTCACATCTCTTTTGCCAAACGAACAATAGTATAAACTCAAGTAGTGGTAGTTTGGCAAACTAAAGTAGTGGTCTTTTGCCAAACAGGTTACAAGGATGCCCCGATTAAATCGTTTACATCTGAGTCGAAAATGGTTACAATGTAATGACTTAATCGGGGCATCCTTGTAACCTTTTCGACCATTTCTCTAACTACATATTTAGGTTTGAACTTTAGATCTATCGTGAGGATGTTTTTAATTTTTTTTCCTCTTAAAGGCTCTTAACTCTGACTCGCTAAGTAGCGGTAAGAGGTTATATTGTTTGTTTTTCCTTCAGTAAGAGGCGCTAAGAGGTGGAAAAGGTATTAATGCCTCTAACGTGTAACGTTTATTTTTCATTTTTCTTAAATTGATCTTTTGTTGATTTTAAATTGATGTCTAATTTTTTCCTTTGTATTAATTTCCTTTATAAATCTATTTGTTAAACAAGTTTGTAATCTTTAATATGATAAACGTATTACATCGTTTTGAAGCAATTTCGATAAAACAATCTTATTAAAAAGAATAGACTGATCATGTTACTCTATTTTGACACGTGACAAAGTTAAGTGGTTAATAAAAGTCAAAATTGAAACTCGATTTGATCAAACTATTAAATTTTCAACTAATTAATATATAATGTGCTACATGTATCAGTTTTGTAAAAAAACAAACTTAAAAAAGGAGGGGTAAATATCCTCCTTCGCCATTGCCTCCTGAACTAGCATAACCTTCGTTATCCTAACTTCTTCGGAGGATCGTTCTAGCGTAGAGTAGCTATTTTCTAATCTTCCGTGAGAGATGTTGACCAAAGGTGATTTAGCTCCTCCGGAATATCCGGAGGAGGTGATATCTCATCAAATATATTGGAATCGAATTGAGAAATAAATCAAACTATATTTTTGATAATGTAAATGAGGAATAAAATTATCAATAGCAGTCTATAATCGAGAGATAGACCAACTATTTATGATTAATTTGCAGTTTCAAGAGATAATTATAAAAACAACTAGGCAACCAGACCCGTGCGTTGCACACGGGCTGTATCTAAGTGTTCATAACGTAATGTTCACTAATTTTCGTCATGTATTCATTGCGGGATCATGTCATTTCATTATTTGAATACACTTGCAAACATGAATAGTCATGAAAGCCCGTGCGATATACATGGGCTGTATAGAAGTTTTCAAAGTCTAATATCCGTCATTTATTTTCGTCATTTTATATTCAGGACGTATTTTTGTCATTATGTATATAAGTTTTCATGGTAGCATACATTTTGTAAGCATGATACGTATTTAAAATAGTTTATTGACATGTAATCTTTTAAGATGTATTTTTTTATGTAATATTTTTTGTCTATTTATTTTGGTATTGACTCTATCATTTTTTATTTGAACTAACTAATATTAATACATCGGGCTAAGTTATAACTATTTATTATGATAGTCAACAATTCCCGTGCGATGCACATGGGTTGTATAGAAGTTTTCATAGATTTAAAATACGTGCGATGCACATGGGCTGTATAGAAGTTTTTATAGCGTAATATTCGGCATTTATTTTTGTCATTTTATATTTAAGTTTTCATGGTGTCACACATTTGCTAAGCTTTATACGTATTTAAAATACTTTATTGAGTTGCACATGGGCTGTATATAAGTTTTTATAGCGTAATCTTCGGCAATTATTTTCGTCATTATATATCTAAGTTGTGATGGTATCACATTTCTAGGCATGACACACATTTAAAATAGTTTATTGACATTAAAAGAGTATATGTGAAGAGATTTTTTTCAAGAAGTTATATTGAAAAGAGTCTCTTCACATGTAATTTTTTAATATGTATAAGTTACATAAATTATTTTAAATATGAAGCGATGACATTAATGTTGGAGACCTTTTATATTCATCCCCGTGCGATGCACACAGGTTTGGACTGCCTCAGGACCCATGCGATGCACACAGGTTGGATCTAATTGTTTTTTTCGTAATGTTCGGGACTAATTTTTGGTTCATGTTTGAAACTCTCATTTTTTGTGAAAGACGGACTTCGTTGTTCAATAAATTACATTATTAAAAGAGAACTATAAAACAAATTTCCTTTTTAACAAAACTATATAAACATAAAACATTAAAGTAATTAGTATATTCAAGAGTATAAATTATAATTCATATAGTAAAATATTGCATGTTTAATTTGTAACGTACTATTAATATGAATGCTAAGTATTCATCTATATTGACACCGGCGGCCGTGGCGTTGTTCTTGTTGTTGTTCTCTTTGTCGGTGTTGTTCATTCACATTTTGCATGTTTTGTTCTTGATACAATTTTTGTGACTTCTCCATCTCTTTCTTTAATGTGAAGAGGTTTTTTTTTGCAAAATTTTATATTTAAATGAGGCTTTTCATATGTAATATTTTAATATGAGTAAGTTACATAAATTATTATTTTTAATTAATGCATTATTACAACATTTTTCTATAAACTATAATATCGAATTTAGAGCATTCATTAGTAACTCACTCTAAGTATTTACAGTATGACGACATGAATCACATGATCTCAAACTCAAATGAATAATGCTTACCTCGTGATAGGTGTAGGATAACATTTGAAATACAATTTTCTTCTCCTTTATAAACTTCTTTGATTTAAAAGATTCTCATTGTTAAGATGATAGTGTGAAGATATTTTTATTATATTTTTATTATATACTACCATTTTCAATATGTAACATCGACATAATTTTCACAATTATATCAAATATCAAGTCACGCAATATTTCACGACGTTTAATTAAGAAAGTGACATTAACACACCGCAAGACAAAAAACTACATTAAGAGCAAAAATATTAAAATGCACCAACAAAGTGTAGTAATAATTATTGACTAAAAATTGAATGCTCGTCACATTATTTTCAATAAACTTACTTGCTAACGAATCAATAGTATTAGCCCATTCATCGGTATTACATGAAGTAAAATATTGCATGCTTAATTTGTAACGTACTATTAATATGAATGCTAAGTATTCATCCCACCGGTGGCCGTGACGTTGTTCTTGTTGTTGTTGTTGTTGTTTTTGTTGTCGTTGTTGTTCATTGGCCTTTTGCATGTTTTGTTCTTGATACAATTTTTGTAACTTCTCGATCTCTTTCTTTAATGCTTCTTGACGTGCTACAAAAAACAATTAGATATAGTTGATCGTTAGTAACTTAAATACAGTTAATCAAAGTAAAAATGTTCGTGCATGTTCCACTTAATTGATAAGACAACGATGTGTAGGATCTCTTAAACCATTAGAGAAGATGATGTTACTACCAAACCTCCTAAGCACCATCTTTATGTCCTACATTGTTACACACACAAAACACACGTGAAATTTACATAAAATAATATAAATCAATATGATTAATAAGTAAGACGATATGATGCTTACTTTACCACCATTATAAGTTGTAGCCCAATGTGCACGCGGTGTGGAGGAAGTTGTGGTTTGTTGTGTGTGATTTTTGACACATTATATAGTTGATAAAATATTTGTAACTCATGGACGGGAAGGTAAAAAGACTAACCACTAATTGGTGTGTTTAATTTATGCATTCATGACATTTTTGGTTTGTATTCTTTGAGGTTTAGAGATGCTTGAAACATGTTGTACCGTACAAACTTTTGTGCACGATTTCTCATGCAAAACATATTGTACCGTACAAACTACATTTGTTGAAATCACACTTGAAGGGTATATTTGGAATAATCAACTCATGAAATATTTATTAAGGGCATTTTGCATTTATAAGACAACATAAGTTTATATAATATATAAGATGATAACCCACCAAAGGGCTAGCATACTTACTTGTGCGTGAGATGTCCCCAGCCAAGTATATACGGGTTCAAGTCATGTGTGAAATATATGTATATCGTGATATTATTAGTTTGTGTTTAAAAAATAAAACAATGATAACCGACTGTGTTGATCGACATTTAACTTTTTCCTAATCAATTTCTTTGAGCTATATATATGTTGTGTACGTAACTATGTACGTTGTTAATGGTCTCAGCCGATGTTGGACGTTACCACGTCTTTTGACTAATCGACCTTGCTATACGCTTATCAATCACAATCAAAGTTGAATTGTGCGTGATCCCTTTAATTGGAGAAGCAAAATTAAAAGAGATAAAACTGGCAAGTGCCATAAAAGATCACACTATACATTAACTGTACATACTGTTAATTATCAGTCATCTTTTCGCATGCATGCATGGATTATAACGAAACGAAAAGGGTTATCATGATAAATGATAAATCTTTTTATACAAAGATTTCAGTAGTTTAAACGTACGAGATCATACAAAAAACCAACCCAATACGGCAATACATAGTACAACTATCAAATCCGTTGATGCGTACGTGTAACCCGATACAGTACGTTTAAAAAATTAACTATACCATATTTTATTAAGAATTCTTGATGGAGCTAAAATCAAGAATTGAAGGGATGGATATATTTTCGACATAGAGGGCAACTACGTTTACTGGACAACCACTGCTTAATGCAATCTTCATGAAACGAGTGCTGACATGATACGACAACTCCGATGTGCTGCTTCTCGATGAAGTCATCTAGGCATATCACACAATCATCGTTCTTGCTCTTACCCGTCTCGTACAGTTGCTTCTCAACAGTTTCAAGTTGATGACCATCAAGGTTTATAATATGCTCGGCAACAGTCACATGAACATCACCATTATGCACGTCCCTATCCACATGATCATGGCTTACACGTCGTCTCCGAAAAGCCTTATAAAACAAGTAACAAGTATATACCAAAAACATTACAACATAGAATAAAACAATATACAACAACGTGACATTGTTAGGTTTTTTATGCTCCGTATAAGAAGTCATATCTGATCGATTTGTAGAAAAGTATAGGACATGATGGTTTAACGAATATTGGGATATATATAATGCATTGATGATTATTATTATGTTATTAGTATTATTCAAGTCGGTTCCTACTCACCCGTTGGCTCTACTCGTAACACAACCTTTTCCCCTTTTTATTACTCCGTAGTTAATAGTAATTCTTTATTTTAATATTGTAAGATTTAATTTTCTGTTATCTATAAAGTATTAAGAAGCTGTCTGGGATTGCATTTCAAAATAGTTTGAGGGGAAAAAAAAAAAAAAACACTGCTTAACGTTTGAGGAGTATCAAAACACACGCAAGGTACGTACGTACTGAACCAAAATGTGCTTCCCTTCTAATCCCGTATTACCAATTAGGCCATTACCAAATACCACCCCAAATCCTTTTCTTTTACTGACCGCTGTTGTCATGATATATTAGCAATTTTTAGTAGCTTAAAGTGTAATTAGTTTATGTAAAGAGATTTAATTTTACTAAGTTAAATAGAATTAGGGTTAGACTTAAATTATGATTTTCGGCGTGCAAGACAAAAAAGATACTATAGAATTCTAATTCCGTAGTGATTGTACCCACTCACCCCTATAAATAAAAGTGAGAGAGAATGCAAGTTTATTCATTCTTCTTCTCTCGATGTAAGAGTTTACTGGTTTTTAGAAAAGGGGAGTTCGAGGGTATATATTGTGTGCATGTTGGGACACATATTTTTTTAAGGTCATTATGTGCTTCTAAACACACATAATGTCTAAAACATGCTATAAATAGTTAAATTTAAACAAGTTCACCTAAACATCATGTCAATTAAACAAGTCAAATTCTTCGTGCAACAAAAATCTATACAAAATATTAATCTATATTAACACATAATAAAAATTATGTAAAACAAGTGCGTGCACATGTATTATAACTACAAAACAATATTATTGAAATATTAGTACCCATTATACTATCTGCTAAAACTTCATGAGTGCGCAGGTTCTAAAACTAGTTTCAGTATAAATAAATATGTACACTGGTGCGTAGGGATTGCTTACGCACTTTGTTTTACCTCTCAAGGGATCTCAAGAGGCTTACAATCCCCACCAGGCAGTGTACCTGACCGATATATATATATTACTTATGAATTGTAACGACAAGTACAACGTACGGATGTTCCGTCATGTACACTTACACCATACACTTTCACCACGAGCCATCACCAAGAGCCTTTCTAATAAATTACTTTTGAAACGTACGTACCACACAACAAGCAAGAAATACACGAGCACATAGTCACACATAAAAACCTTTTTCTCAAAAGAGTCAAAACACTTAAAACACGAACGTTGTACTAAGACTTACCATACTTACTTAGGTCGCGTGTCGGAGCGGTTGCATCTTGTTGTTTGTTGACTAGCAGATTTCTATCATTGAGGTGAGTTTCATGGCCCCCTATTTTTTCTCGTTTTTAACTAAACTCAATGCTTGTTTATTTAGATACGCGAATTGTTTACGCAAACTTTGCTGTTTGACTGAAATACTTGTTTTGGTTATTCGATGCATTCTGTTTTTACCTGTTACATACGTGATTACTTTACATACGGACACAAGTACTTTAAACGATTATAACTGTATAACCAAATGAACCGGCTAAGCTAAATGAACTGGCCAACCTGGCAAATGAACTGGCCAACTTGCTATGTGCATACGTGACCGAATGTACCAGTCAGCTCATATGTGACCATGACCGAATGTAACGGTCAAGCAAACGTTTAACTTGTGGTCCACGTTATTACATTACTTGATAATAAGCTCTATTTTCATGACATTGTACGCGACACAATGGACATCAAGCTTATTCGAACTCACGTTTCTTTTATACTGAATTACTATTCGTACAAACCTATGAACTCACCAACCTCGTGTTGACACTTTTAGCATGTATTTTCAGGTTTAAGGCGATAGTCTAATTATGGAGGCTTTTGGCATGGCATGGCATGGTCATAGATGACTCTGATGTATTTGGGACCGCTTTATTTCTTTTATGGACTTACATTTCCACACTGTTTTTGGAACGCTGTAAACAAAATACTTTTGAAAATAAAGATTTCTATTAACGGTGGAGGTGAAACCGTTCTTTGTACTTTGTGTTGTGATACCAATTTAGTAGCACCCAAACATGTATGCTTCCGCGAATCTCTATTTTGGGGGTGTTACAGATTGGTATCATATCCTTGGTTATAGAGAACTGGGTATTTTTAAAACCTAGACTATAACTACTTTTGCGAAAACTTAACCCTATGACCGCCACGTGCCTGCCTGCCAAGCTGATGCCTCATTTGTGATTTTCATTTCTAATATATTGATGAGATGCGTGCTTTGCTATTGGATGAGTATATGTATTTATTTTCGTTATTTACTATAAGTATCTTCGACATACTTATGCATGCGTATCGTACTTTTCGTACCGTTACACGCTTTTCTCTACGTAATCTCATCATTCGTCCTCGAGTGTGGACATTCGCCTTAGTTATTTAAACATCTTTAAAAGTAAGGGACATATTACTAGCGTAACTGAGCTGAGTATTTTAAATTTCATTGAACCTCGGGTGAATATAGACTGATCACCTATATTCAACCAGAGACAGTGGGACATAGCCTGATCACCTATGTCCGACTCAGAGGTGAACTTTGCGATACTGGGAGTAGTTATAATAGAATTATGTCCGGTTGAATTTTTTATTACGAGAATGATAAAATCTATGTGTGTATACATAAGCATGCATGACATGAACACTCACATCTGCACACAACATGATAGCAATCACAACACACTGGCATCACAATACTTCACGAGTCGTAATACTCTTCGAATCATTATACTTTTCCGTTCATATGGAATACTTCTCATCACAGTTTGGTTATGTTACAGTCACCTCTACCCCAAGCCTTATACTCAATCGATTTGGTTCATCCCTCTCGATCGATGTTGTTCCTTCCGCGTGAAGTAGAATGTACATTACTTGGTCAACTGATGTGCGTTTTAATACTTGTGAAATAAAATTTGGAAATTACCAAACTAGAGACTACACACAAATGGCAAGTGCACCAATCGTATATAATGTAGTAAAGTAAGGTCCGGTTTTATCGTCCCAAGGAAGCCAAAATCAAATCAAGATACTTAATGTTCGTTTTATATTTAGTTATGAAATGGGTTTTTGTTTTGTTTTTATAAAACTAATAGAACTAAACTAAAAAAAGACTTTAAAAACACTTAACTAATTAAAGCTTGAGAAACAATATGCTAAAAAGAATGCTTGCTTAGATAGACTTCACTTGGGTTGGATAATACTCAACATAGTGCAATTGTGCGATTTGGGTTACAAATATGGTTAGACTTTGTGGGTCTTCATCGTCTACCCCTAACAATTATTGGAAAGTGCCACAAGGGTCTTTGTAAACACCACCTCAAATTATGCTTTTAAAACCAATCTTCGATTCCACAAAATGTTTGATATTTAGGTTCCAATCACACATATGGTCGTATGTGCGATTAAACAATGTTCAAAACTATTAGTTTAACCCCTAACAAAACCCCAATAATCCTTGGTCTAGATTAAAGCTTCCACTAAGTATAGACAATCAGCGAAATACAAATGACTTTCAAAAGAAGTTGGTCTACAAGCTTAATCCAATCATTCATAGATATATTAGTTGATAAACACAAGCCTTCAACAAAGAAAACATCAAAACATTCATTTCATCAAAGACCCCCAAATGGGTTTTGCACAATCACACCATGTTTGTATTATCCAACCACAAGCTACATCTGATCTAAACAAACATTAAGAAACTACTCACTCATAAAGAGTGAATCAAACAAACAAGTAAAGAAAATGAAACAAGACATAATCATAAATGAAAAGTTAAGAATTAACCCTTAGTTTACAATAATGTTTTGGGAATCAAATGGTGTTATTCTCCTCTCCAAATGCTCCAAAAAGCCCCTAAAATCTCCCAAGAAATGATATGAGCCGCCACTTGGTTGTGTGTGGAAGAGAATGCCCAAGAACCCTAATTTTCATGGCTTTTATAGGAGTTGCAGCTGTCATCCATACGACCATATGGAATATTTGGTATGGCCGTATGGTCTTCACATCAATTTCTTCACTGTAGGCACCATACGGCCGTATGAGATATTTGGTATGGCCGTATGGGTCTTCCAGACTCTAAGGTGTTCACTGCAGGCTCCATATGACCATATGAAATATTTGATATGGTCGTATGGTCTTCCATCAGGAGCAAATCTTGAAATCTTCGATGTAATTCATCTCCAATCCGATCCATCCGCATCAAATCATCAAACTAACCTTGCAAAAAACAACTTTTAACATAATTAAGCATATATTTCATCAAACAAGAACTAATATAAGCCTAAATCATGAGATATTGCCTCGGAAAATAAGGATGATTTATGCAATATCAGGTTACGCCGTAGCTTTCCTCTGTACCTAAAAATTTTTATNATATGACCATATGAAATATTTGATATGGTCGTATGGTCTTCCATCAGGAGCAAATCTTGAAATCTTCGATGTCATTCATCTCCAATCCGATCCATCCGCATCAAATCATCAAACTAACATTGCAAAACAACTTTTGTACATAATTAAGCATATATTTCATCAAACAAGAACTAATATAAGCCTAAATCATTAGATATTGCCTCGTAAAATAAAGATAAATTATGCAATTTTAAAATATCCCACACTTAAGCTTTGCTCGTCCTCAAGCAAAATACTTTTGTTTAACTTTCAAACCACCCAATTGACCTTTATTCCAAATACGACTACATAAAATTGCAAGTGACCCAATCACATGTTTATACATGAAAAAACAATTAAGATCCGAAAGCTTAAGAACAAGAAACACACAATATGGGTGCTTCAAGGAGACGAAAATCATCATCCTCGACTTTCACTAACCTCAAACTAAGCTCAAAACGAAATCATAGCTAGATACAAGTTAGATGCTAACACTACCCATAGAAGCTAATTGTGTACGCTTAGCTACTTCTTGCTCCCATATTCCTAGTGTCTCTATTTATTTTATTTTTGGATGAGAAATGAATTTCTTCATACTCTTGTTTTGATAAATATTTTAAGTCCGATAAAGACACCAAGTTTAGACGCTAACTAGTTTTCCATCTTCTCTCGAGAATCGTTGCCTTAAAAATGAGGTCCACATCAAGGAATTGGGATTCATACATACTCATAGACATTAGTTGAAGAGAAATACACATGCACCTCACGTGTCTGGTCCAGGACCATGCACATGCACCTCACGTGCCATCAACTTGTCTAACACTTAAGCACTAATCAATCCATCCATATTCATAACTTTTTTTTTCATTAACAACTTTCCATGCATAACATGTACTACGGAGCTTCACGGGGTACTTCCACTCTAGACGTTCCTGAAATGAGGATCCAAGGTGGTTAGACCAAGACCTCACACATTCCCGAAAAGAGGTTCAATGCCCTGATCTTGAACCGCAGCTCATAGAACTTAAACTTAACATTTTTCAACTTTATTTATTATGCGACCTTGATGTGTACCCGATTTTTAAGCAAGGATTCTCTTAAGAAGATAAAAAAAAAACTAATTTTCGCCAAAACCTAACACCCTTAATTAATCCTAAGATTCTATTTTTAAGGTTTGCAAGCTTATGGGAGCAAAAAGTCACAATTAACTTCGATGAGCTCTAAAGAGATCCAACTACTCCACGCTTAGCATCTAACTTCTAAGTAGCCCTATCATTTTTCGTTCTTGCAAAAGCTTAGCCAAAATTGTTAAGGGGGGAGCTAGAGTATAAAACTTGGGTCAAGTCAGAGTCTCCTTGTTCTAGCTTTTGAAAGGGCCACTTTTTATTAAGATAACTTTTAGTTTTTTGGTTTTTTGATTTTCTTTTTTTTTTTTTTTTTTTTTTAATTTTTTTTATTAAAGAAAAGTAGGTCAACGGGTGATGTACACGTGCCATACGGGTAATCAAGTCCCGTATAACACACATACACCGATAAGGACAAGAACAAGCTTAAGTGTAACGTGCCTTATCCCACACTTAGAAATGGACATTGTCCTCAATGTCCAATATAATGAAAATCGTTGGCCCATTTTACTTAACTCTTGGTTGTGGAATTCCGAGGAATCCCACACTTAGAGTTAGAAAATTGGTCGAAGTTAGGCAATAACAAATGAGTAGGATAAAATGATTAGAACAAGTGGACTCCCCTGATGTGAGCATGATGGAGAACTTGAACCGACTACGAGCGTCCAAAAGTGATAGGAAATATGCATGATGAACCGCTCCAAAAATGTAAATCTGCCAAAGAGCAAACACCAAAGAATCCAAACAAAGATGTAATATAACATTTTTTTTTTAGAAAGTTTCAAAAGAGCATACGCCCATATGGGTTTTTTTTATATGGTCATTGATGAGACGAAAAATGTTACGTTTTTAGGGGTCGGTTTGAGTCCTAATTCGTATGTTTTTGGTTTGGATTTCACCCAAAGTCGTTTCTTTTCTCATTTTAGGTACTTTTGAAGGGAAAATCACAAAAGAAGCATTTTCGGGCGTTTTCGGAGTGAAAAAGTGCGGAAAACAACAAAAACTCAAAAGACCTTAAAGATCACAGAAGGTGACGCCGTCACACTCTACAAGGTGACGCCGTCAGGAACAAGTGAAGTCCAGAAGTGAAAAAAATACTCGTGACGGGCCAGAGAGTTCGTAATGCAAATTGGTGACGCCGTCAACCAAGGCCGTCAGATCTGGAACCAGCAATTATGACCACGTCAAGGAAGGCCGTCTGAAAACCCTAATCGCCGAGCTGACGACGTCAAGTTACTCCCTGAGACTTTGGTTGTGATTTACCAGAGTCTTTGACAGGATGTGAATGGGTGTGGGTTCCCTTCTCAGTGAGGTAGTGCTGCCTCACCGAGGATTTAAAACCCTGTACTCCCTGGGACACTGATTGTGATTTATCAGTGTCTTTAGCAGGATGTGAAGGTTGGATTGTTCCTGACCTCACTAACTTGTATATTGATGAGACGAAAAATGTTATGTTTTTAGGGGTCGGTTTGAGTCCTAATTCGTATGTTTTTGGTTTGGATTTCACCCAAAGTCGTTTCTTTTCTCATTTTAGGTACTTTTGAAGGGAAAATCACAAAAGAAGCATTTTCGGGCGTTTTCGGAGTGAAAAAGTGCGGAAAACAACAAAAACTCAAAAGACCTTGAAGATTGCAGAAGGTGACGCCGTCACTCTATACAAGGTGACGCCGTCAGGAACAAGTGATGTCCAGAATTGGAAAAATACTCGTGATGGGCCAGAGAGTTCGTAGTGCAAATTGGTGACGCCGTCAACCAAGGCCGTCAGATCTGGAACCAGCAATTATGACCACGTCAAGGAAGGCCGTCTGAAAACCCTAATCGCCGAGCTGACGACGTCACCTATTGGGTTGACGCCGTCAGCCCGCAAAATCTATATATATAGAACGTTTTTCTTTTATTTTATGAG
>LBNU01023774.1:8748-23621 GCA_014162995.1 Artemisia annua
GTCTTTTCGAGTGAGGTTCTTATTAGTTTTAATCTAAACGACACTCTGTCGAATTTTCTTAAAATCTTTTTAACTTAGTTTAATTTCTTATCGTCTTAGTTTATTTTCTTTTAAACATTTTCTTTTCTTTTCTTTCGTTAGTTAAATCTAAAATCCAAAAACAATTTACCTTCTTATTAAGCTTTTCTTTATTTTATTTTATCTAATTTTTCTTTCTTTCTTTTATTTCTTTTATCTTTGCACTTAATCATTTTCGTCAACCAAAAATACAAAAGCCAAAAATATTTTCCATTTCTTTTACTTGTAGTTTCTTTAAGTTTAATGTTCGTTTTTCTTGTTAATCACGTTTATCTTAAACACGCTTACTTTAACATTATTGATCTTAAGTTTTAAAAGTTTTCTCATAGTGTAAACAAAACTAATATAATCTTTCAAACCTATTCACATCACATAACTCACGATTTTGAGTGACGAGATTAATTCAAACCTCGTTGGGACTACGACTAGAGTTTAAGCTTCACCGCTTGATATTACACGGATCATATCTCTATAATCAAAACAAACAATTAGATTCAATAATCAAATAATCAAATCGTTTATAAAAATAAAAAGAAAGATATTGTACAAATTAGGCTTAGGGTTTTGAGGGGATTTTGTGATTCGGCCTGTTTGTTTGTTTGAATTGAAAATTATGGTTTTGGTTTTTGGTTTTGGTTCTGTATTTGCAAATTTGATGCTGAGTAGAGGGTTTAAAAAATCCATAAATCTTCAATTTAAAATTTGGCCAAACCACAAAGACCAAAAACGCAATTTACTCTATTTAATATTTAACAACATTAATAAAAAGGCGTTTTAATACAACATACACATAATTACCGTTGTGACGTAGTTAAATTGAAACAATCTCTTTGATGATTTATTTTCCATCAAGAATCAGGTATCTCTATAATCAAAGCACACAATTAGATTCAATAATCAAATAATCAAATCGTTTATAAAAAAAAAGGAAAGATATTCTACAAATTAGGGTTAGTGTTTTGAGGGGATTTTGTGATTCGACCTGTTTGTTTGTTTGAATTGAAAATTAGGGTTTTGGTTTTGGGTTTCGGTTCTGTATTTGCAACTCTGAAGCTGAGTAGAGGGTTTAAAAAACCATAAATCTTCAATTTGCAATTTGGCCAAACCACAAAGACCAAAAACGTAATTTACTCTATTAAATATTTAACAACATTAATAAAAGGCGTTTTATTGCAACATAACACACATGTTACCGTTGTGGCGTAGTCAAATTGCAGCAATCTCTTTGACAATTTATTTTCCATCAAGAATCAGGTATCTCTATAATCAAAACACACAATTAGATTCAATAATTAAATAATCAAATCGTTTATAAAAAAAAAGGAAAGATATTGTACTAATTAGGGTTAGTGTTTTGAGGGGATTTTGTGATTCGACCTGTTCGTTTGTTTGAATTGAAATTAGGGTTTTGGTTTTGGGTTTTGGTTCTGTATTTGCAACTTTGAAGCTGAGTAGAGGGTTTAAAAATCCATAAATCTTCAATTTGCAATTTGGCCAAACCACAAGGACCAAAAACATAATTTACACTACTTAATATTTAACAACATTAATAAAAGGCATTTTAATACAACATAACACACAAGTTACCGTTGTGGCGTAGTCAAATTGCAGCAATCTTTTTGACGATTTGTTTTCCATCAAGAATCAGGTATCTCTATAATCAAAACACACAATTAGATTCAATAATCAGATAATCAAATCGTTTATAAAAATAAAAAGAAAGATATTGTACAAATTAGGCTTAGGGTTTTGAGGGGATTTTGTGATTCGGCCTGTTTGTTTGTTTGAATTGAAAATTATGGTTTTGGTTTTTGGTTTTTGGTTTTGGTTCTGTATTTGCAACTTTGATGCTGAGTAGAGGGTTTAAAAAATCCATAAATCTTCAATTTAAAATTTGGCCAAACCACAAACACCAAAAACGCAATTTACTCTATTTAATATTTAACAACATTAATAAAAAGGCGTTTTAATACAACATAACACACAAGTTACCGTTGTGGCGTAGTCAAATTGCAGCAATCTCTTTGACGAGTGTGATAAAGTTGTGGTATCAGTGAACACACCATATCAACCATCATCATCATCTTCCACTCACAACTACATGCAACAACAATACATTCCACAACAAACTGCTGCAATCCCACAACAACAATTCTACCCACAACAACAAAAACAACAAGTCATTCCACAACAACCATATCCATACTTCCCAGAACCAGAGTTGACTGACAGTAATGATTCTACTAATTCTTTGACACAAGCACTTGCTCTTCTGACAAAAGCAGTCCAAGGACGCTATTCCACACCAACCAACAACAACCAACGAATTTCAACGAACACTCGTAACAGGCAGATTGTGCAACCGAGTTTCAACATGGACAATGCCGGGCCAATGGTTGGAGGTATGAGGAATCAGCAAGGATATGCTCCGGGCTATAACATGGGTAATCAGAATAGGCAGAATCAGATGGGTCAGTATGTCGGGAATCAGATGGGGAAAATTGTTGGTAATCAGAGGGGTCAGAATGTTGGTATTCAGGGTAATCAGTTTGGCAATGTTGGGAATCAGGGTAATCAGAATGGAAATGTTGCAGCACAAGTTGGTGGGAATTATGGAAATGTGAATGGGAATCAGCAGAATATGATTAAGTGTTTCAATTGCCAAGGTGTCGGTCATATGGCGAGGAACTGTCCTACTAAGCCTCAAAGGAAGACTTCAGAATATCTGCAGAAAGCATTGATGCTAATACAAAAGGAAGAGGCATGATTTGAGTTGAACACTGAGGAGCATGATTTCATAGCACTGATGGATGACATGGAGGACAGAGAGGAAGTGAATGCAAACTGCATAATTATGGCTAATCTTCAGGAAGCTAAGTATGATACAGATTCTGAGACACCTCCTGTTTATGATGCCAATGCACTTTCTGAGGTACACAACTTCGATCATGACAACAATAATGATATATTTGATACGTCTTTTCATGAGGAACAGCATTCTGAGACACAAGAACCTATTTATGATACATATCAGGATACGCCGAATAGTAGCAATATTGATTCGACAACTCCCGATATGAATCATAATGGTGGCTCAGTTTCACAGCATGATGAGACTGATGAGGAAACACGTGCTTTATTTGAAACATTATTGAATAATTGTACAATCGAAGTTGAAAAAGTGAAAAAGGTCAATCGCGATGTTAAGGCCGCGAATGAGATATTGACCACTGAGCTTGAGAGATACAAGGCCAAAGAAAAAAGTTTTCTAAATGATAAAAAATGCGAGTCTGAATTTGAAATTGGTTATAAGAAAATACTTGTTAAAGATAGAGAATTGCAATGCAAATATGATACTCTTGAAGTCACTTCAATGAAAACAATTAAATCTTTAAAACAAGAGATTTCTGATTTAACAAACCAACTTTCAAAACAAAAATCAGCTTATGCCAATCTTGAAAAAGAACGGGATGAGTTGAAAAAAGACTTTGCAAAGAAAGAAGATAAACTTTTGGAAGAACTCATAGAGTCGGAACATAAGATTGCTAAACTTGAAGATTTGTTGGTTAAAAAGGGTCAATCAGCTCAAATAATTCATATGATTACGAATCAGACTGATCCGATTTATCACACAAAACACAAAATGGCTCTCGGGAACAAAACTCCTTGTTATCTCAAGAAAGCTCGGGAAGCACAGAATTCTTTGTATAATGGTAAAGTGATTTATGAGAAACATGATCATCCATATGTACGTGATTTTGATGACACTATACAACTTGCGGAGGAGAGTCAACATAAAATGAAACAAAAGAATGCTAATTTAAAACCAATTGATTACGAGAAATGGAACAAAATCAATGGAATCACTTTTATCCCTAAAAAACAAACAAAAACTGTTTCCAAAAAATTCACTTTCAAGCAAATGCTTTTAAAACCTGCAGTTGTTTCCAAATCTCTTTCAAATATTGAACATATGTCTTCAAACAACACTTTTAACACAAGTGCTGCAAGGGGATATCTTGATGATCTCAAAACCAGAGTTGGAACACTTTAGAGGACTTTAGAATCTAAAACGAACACAAATGATAAAAATTGGAACTCAACGGTCCATTTACAAGTGAAAAAGATTCTTGAAAGTGATATTGCGCCACAACTCACTGCTGTGAATGCAAGAGTGATTCATTTTGAACAAGCATTTTTGAAAGAAACTGCTGACTTTGTTACGGATCACAAATCCCTAGTAAAGGAGGCAAATGAATCTTTTGAGAAAATAAGTGTTTTGGAAAAGTTAAATGACTCTCTCTTCGAAGCTGTGATGTCTACTGATATTATGTCTCTCATATTGCAAATATATTCTGTTGAAGATGACGAACGACTTCGAGCTGAGACCTCCAAAATTTTTTCAAAATATGAAAATGCTCTTATTAAACTTGAAAAAGAAAACGTGTCATATTTTAAACAACTTGATCGAAAAAAGGAAGAATGCAAGTATGACAAATTGCCGTATGAGCGTGATTTCAAGAAGTTGCAAAAGCAAAATGATCTTTTGAGGGCTCAGTTAGAATTTCAAAAAAGGAAAGGAAATGGACACTAAGTTTGCAAAACCATCGACTTCGGACAAAGAACATATTCCAAAAGCGGTTGTTCAACCAAAAATGTCAATTTCTAAATTTGTTCCGAAAGTTGATGAGAAAAAAGATTTGTCAAAACCAGTCACTCCATCACCCTTATCCAAATGTAATGAAAATGAAAAATGTGCTGATATAGGAAAAGCAGTTGTCGAAAAACCAAAAGTTTTAGCCCCTGGTCTTTTTAGGATTAGTCCCACTACTGCGTGTGCCTCTACATCTAGGACAAGCGAAAAATGTGTAAAGGATAATTCTAAAGAGTCTAAGGATACTACTTGCGACAACACATTAAATTCTAATGCGTGTGCCTTACCTTCTACAGGATTAGCTAGCACCTTTAGGAGCAGCAGACTAAAGCCTAAGAGCAATACAAGGAACAATAGAGTCTTGCCTGTATCTAAGAGTAGTAACATGAATAAAGTGGAAGAAATAGAAGAACACCCTAGGAATTTATCGCTTTCTAATAAGAGACATATTTCATCTGAATGTAATGTCAAACGTACTGTTTCTAATGCATGTAATGACTCTGTTTGTTTAATATGCAAGAAATGTTTAATTAATGATGTTCATGATGAATGTGTTTCTACGTATGTGAATGTGATGCTTGAACAGAATGCTGCTTTAGATAAATCTAGTGCGAGATCTAGATATTTTGGTACACTAATAAAAAAGATTAGGTATCCCACTAGTAACAAAATGCCTAAAGATTATCTTAAGTACTGTGCATGGAAACCAACGGGTAGAGAATTCACTCTTAAGAATGGTAAATTGATAGTGGTTCAATCTGAACAACCAGAAACCTTCTATGAGTGTGATAATGCTTTTACCTCTAACCCCATGGAACCTAATTCGAAACGGTTTCCAAATGCAAAATCTTCTGTTCTACGCAGGTTATCGAAATTTGTCTTTGGATCGTCGACTCGGGTTGCTCCAAGCACATGACCGGGAATTTGAAGCTGCTGATCAACTTTGTTTGGAAGTTCATGGGAACTGTACGTTTTGGAAATGATCACATTGCAGCTATTTCGGGTTATGGAGATCTTCAGTTTGGAAATTACTTAATCACTCGGGTTTACTATGTCGAAGGGTTGGGACACAACTTGTTTTCAGTCGGGCAGTTTTGTGATGCAGATTTAGAGGTTGCTTTTAGAAGAAACACGGTTTTTGTTCGAAATTTGGTTGGAAAAGATCTTTTAATCGGAAATCGCGACACTAACCTTTATGCTATCGACATCAATCAAATGGCCTCTACATCACCAATTTGTCTTATGACAAGAGCATCAGAAACAAAGTCTTGGTTGTGGCATCGACGTTTATCCCATCTCAATTTCGACACGATCAACAAATTGGCCAAAGACAACATCGTCAACGGACTCCCAAAGCTCAAATACACCAAAGAACACTTATGTCCATCTTGCGAACAAGGTAAGAGCAAAAGAGCAACATACAAACCAAAAACCGTACCTAGTTCGGAAGCAAGGTTACACTTGTTACACATGGACTTATGTGGCCCGATGAGAGTTGAAAGTATCAATGGGAAGAAGTATATTCTTGTTATCGTCGATGATTATTCAAGATATACATGGGTGAAGTTTTTGAGATCAAAAGATGAAGCACCTAGCACCATCATCACCTTTCTGAAGCGTATTCAAGTTCTACTTCAAGCTCCAGTAAGGATTGTAAGAACAGATAACGGCACAGAATTCACAAATCAGGAGTTAAGAACGTATTTTGAAGATGTTGGAATTACACATCAAACATCGGTTGTTAGAACTCCACAGCAGAACGGGGTAGTTGAAAGAAGAAATAGAACTCTTGTGGAAGCTGCTCGTACTATGCTGATTTATTCTAGTGCACCGCTATTCTTATGGGCTGATGCTGTCGCTACTGCATGTTTCACTCAAAACCGATCCTTAATACATCCCAGATTCAACAAAACACCTTATGAGCTTGTGAATGGTCGAAAACCAGATATCTCTTATCTTCACGTGTTTGGCGCTTTGTGTTATCCGACGAACGACAGAGAAGATCTTGGTAAATTGAAGGCTAAAGGTGATATTGGAATCTTCATTGGTTACTCAGAAAATTCGAGGGCATTCAGGGTGTATGTTAGAAGAACTAAGAGGATAATGGAGACGATGAATGTGAAATTTGACGAGATTTCACAAATGGCTTCTGAGAGACTCACTCTAGAACCCGCGCTTAATCCAATGGCTTCTAATCATTCCGGATTAGGACCCGAACCTAACAGAAAGACTTCTGGACATATCAGTTCAGGACTCGTACCTAATGGAGCTCAGTCAACTATACCAGATAAACCAACAAATCAAGAACTGGAAAATTTCTTCGAGTTAATGTTTGATGAATACTATGGTGGAACTTCGACAAATGCATCTTCACATCATTCCGCTGCACCCGCTCAACATCAACAACCACCACCACCACAAACACAAGATGCATCTACAACAGTCGAAACTCAAGCACCAACTCCCTCAACATCATCATCAACATCTACTCCAGCATCTCCAGTGATTGAAATTGTTCTACCAAGAGTTGATGAGCAAAACCAAAATTCAACTTTTCAAGGAGAATCTTCACAACAAAATGCTACGTTAGACGAAGAAGAAGAAGTTTTTGAAAACCCGTTTGCTTCTGAATCTGAATCATCTTCTTCGAGGTTACATGAACCATCTAACACGCATATGTTGAATTCAAGGTACCCTTCTACACTCAAATGGACTAAAGACCATCCAATCGAACATGTCATTGGTGAACCATCCAGGCCAGTTCAGACGAGGAGACAACTTGCCACCGATCTCGAATTATGTATCTACATCTGTGCTTTAAGTTTGAAAGAACCTAAGAACATTCGAGAGGCAATGGCAGAATACCCGTGGATTGAAGCGATGCAGGATGAAATTCTTTCATACAATTTACACGATAGTTGGGAACTTGTACCTCGACCACTTGAGAAACGTGTTTTTGATCTTAAATGGTTGTGGAAGAACAAATTGGATGAAGAAATGACTGTAATCCGCAACAAAGCTCGTCTTGTGGCTAAAGGATATCCGCAAGAAGAAGGGATAGATTTCGAAGAATCATTCGCGCCCGTTGCTAGACTTGAAGCAGTCAGGATTTTCTTAGCTTATGCCGCTCACAAAAACATCACCGTCTATCAGATGGACATTAAGACTGCATTCTTGAATGGAACTTTGAAAGAGGAAGTGTATGTGACGCAGCCAGAGGGATTCGTCGACAAAGAACATCCAGACTACGTCTACAGGCTTAAGAAAGCCATTTATGGTTTGAAACAGGCTCCAAGGGCGTGGTATGACGAACTGTCTTCTTTCTTGCTGAAAAACAATTTCACCACAGGAACGGTTGATAAAACTTTGTTTACTAAAAAACACAAAGATGACATCTTAATTGTTCAAATTTATGTCGATGACATCATCTTTGGATCAACCAATCCTAATCTTTCAAAACAATTTGAAAATCTCATGAAAAGCAAATTTGAAATGTCCATGATGGGGGAACTAAAATTCTTTCTTGGTTTACAAGTACATCAGTCCCCTAGTGGTATTTTTATCAATCAAGCTAAATATACAATTGAGATTTTAAAGAAACATGGCATGGAAGATTGTGACTCTGTTGGTACTCCAATGGTCACTTCACCGAAAATTGGTGCTGATTTATTCGGGAAACCCATAGATCCGAAGAAATATCGGAGTATGATTGGTTCTCTCATGTACTTAACTGCTAGTCGACCAGATATTCAATTTGCTGTTTGTCTCTTAGCACGGTTTCAGGCAAAGCCTACCGAACTTCACCTCAAAGAGGTTAAACGGATCTTTCGGTATCTTCGAAGAACCATTAACATGGGACTTTGGTATCCGAAGGATTCGGGGTTTAATCTAACAGCATTTTCAGATGCCGACCATGCAGGTGATCAAGTTACAGCAAAAAGTACATCAGGCGGAGCACAATTTTTGGGTGAAAAACTGGTCAGCTGGTCGTCTAAGAAACAGGATTGCACCGCACTATCAACCGCGGAAGCCGAGTATGTGTCTCTATCTGCGTGTTGTGCCCAAGTTCTATGGATGCGGACACAGCTCACAGATTATGGTTTTCATTTCGACCGCATTCCTATGTACTGTGACTCGAAAAGTGCCATAGCCATCTCGTGCAACCCCGTGCATCATTCTAATACGAAGCATATTAGAGTCCGCTACCACTTCATAAAAGAGCACGTAGAAGAGGGTACAGTTGAAATTCATTTCGTTAAGACCGATTACCAACTTGCCGATCTATTTACTAAAGCCCTTCCAAAAGATAGGTTTGACGATTTAGTTCGACGAATTGACATGCGAAGCCTAACCCCTGAGGAGTTAGAACGTCTTCTCGAATCTTCTTGAAAAACATTTTCAAAACCGCTTCTCTGTAAATATTTTTGAAGAACAAAATACAAAATTTGAAAATCCATTAAAAACAAAATACAAAAATAGAAAAGTTCTAAAAACACAAAAATATATAAATTCATAAAATCCAAAAATATTCTTCTCACGACGTGTCTCTCGTATAATCGATATTATGTACGTTTCTAGAAATGCCATTCAACAATGACACGGATATGTACATATGCTTGAGCGAGAGTTCATTTATATGTTTTCTAAAACATGTCGTTTCTCTAAATTTTCTTAACTATGGCTTTCGTATACTTCAGTACGAAACCCGGGCTTCAAAAGAAATGAAAGTGCTTAATCTATCAAAGGTTTTAAAACTTTTTAAGCACTTAGCCTAAAAACAAAATGACTTGTGTATATTTCTGTACATAACTCGTATTTCAAAGAAAAAACTCCCTCTAAATCCATTAAAAGTGATTTTAAACTTTATGTTTAAACTATATGCTTTCTTTGAGGGGGAGTATAAAAATCAAAAAGAAAATGTTCCAATTTCATGCGAAATAGTCCGTCTTTCTCTCCAAATGCTTTTATTTAATCAGTTGATATAAAAAAATATCACGGTATGCTATTTTTGAGGGGGAGAAGACGTGATTATATGTGATCAAAAATGTTCAAAAGTTGTGGAAGAATCTCGAGCTCGTCAGTTAAGACTTCAAGGTCTTGTACTTGACTCAGAAAAGACTCAGAATTGACTCTCGAATTGACGAAATATCAAATGTCAGTAATCGAAAAGACTTGTCCTGGACGGGTAATAATTTCAAGCTGGTCTAACCAGTGATGTAAACGTGTCTCGAATAGGACTTGTCTAAGTAGAATGTACCAATTCGAGAAACTTTCTTTGGACTTGACCAGGCCGGGTAATAATTTAAAGCTAGTCTAACTAGTGATGTAAACGTGTCTCGAATCGGTCTTGTTCACTGAAAGTGGATCAATTCAAAAGTGCCTACTCCACCCGCATGTGCAAATTTCTTAAAAATTGCATAAGCACATGTGAAGGGGGAGTTCTTCAAATGAAAACAAAACTCTCAAAGTGTTAACAAAAATATGTTTTATGATCATAAACACTTTGAGAAGATTTTCAAATGTTTGGTTTATGGCAACAATAGGATAGTCATGGTGATATAAGGTGACTAAGGTTAGGAAAAATCGTCCTATGATCCGCCAGAGCCGAAGGAATCTACCCAAGGACAATTCCAATAGATTAGAATTAGAAGTCCTTAGGTATGATTTGAAAAAAGGAGTAAAGAATGAAAGGAGAAAGAAGGGGTTGAAGAATTAAAAAGAAAAGTAATGAAAAAGGGTGAAAAGAAATAGCCCTCCATATGTTCAACCTTAGGGCAGACACCGGGTTCAATTCATTTGCTACTGATTGTTACTAAGGTGACATCGGTATTGAAGACACTCGAGTATCTCTCAAAAGATACTTGTTTTATTCTCACGGAGAACCCTGCATAATCTATTGACCACTCATTCCGAGTGTGTTGATATTGAAAAGGAGGTACTCTGCTCCATTCCTCCGATGACTAAATGTGCACTTATTGAGTCTAGAGCCAAGAGATTTCATCAAAAGATCTCATAGGAACACATAATATTCTTACACTGGTGATTCTATATCAATGGACGCCAGATGTAAACTATAGAATCCTACGCAGATCTTAGCAATCTGCCGAGAACGTTTATGAGAGAATTTACTTATGTATTTCTCAATGATTGAATGGAAATTCCTGCCAGGGTCAACATCAAACAGCCCTGACAGCAGGTCACTTCGGTAATTCTTTATGGGTTACGCTTAGTGTTTCGGTGGTTTCAAACGGTCTACAGTCATGGGGTGATCTCCAGCGACTCACCTAATCGTGGGTGTACTTCGGTATGTCTGTGTAAGCTCTTTCGAGGGTATCCGATTAGGAACGGCCATGGTAAGGATTAGAAGGAGTCTTCACACTATGCTGTTGACGATATCTAATTCCGAACCTGTACGTACCGGATGTTTTATTGCTAACTGTTTTATGCAGGTACAACCACCACACTAGTTACCACATGCTCATACATACATCTCAAAGTCAAAGAAAGTTCTCACCAAGATCGATGCATAGAAGATGTCAAAGAAAGATTCTACGTTATGTGAAAGAATCTACAAAGTTAAGTGACAAAGATCAAAGTGAAAGAACGGGAACAACAAATGTATGTATAACAAAGACTAAAGACGTATGAGCAAGTTGGAAAGGCGTCTAACCTACAAAGACAAAGATGTGACGAAAGGCAGATGGATCAACCACAACAAAGAACAAAGAACGAAGTAAAATAAATCATTAAAAATCACAAAGCATGAAGGAACAATGACAAAAGACTATTCTACAACGACACGCAAAGTTCAAAGACAAAGAAGACAAAGACCTAATCACATGGAGCATCATTTGAATGACCACCCCTTAGGGGGAGATTGTTAGCATCAAAGAAATATAAAGAAGTGATGGTCATTCTCATACGTATAACTTCATAATGTATCGTAGAATATAGTCAATAGAATAGTCAATGGGCTTATGGTTTGAACTAAACTAATAGGTTAGTATTACAAGTTAAATAATAATATGTAAAAGTCCAATCCAAGCCCAAGCCCAATGAAAGCCCATCTAGTCCAAAGATGGAAGTATATAAGGCACCTTACCTCTCATTTGTAAGGTGTGCTTGTGTGTGTAAGTGTGTGTTTTATATATGAAATTCTCTCTTCATCTTACTACTTTCTCTCTCTAGAAAACACATACATATATACATCAAGTCACCAATTCTCATCCATATAAGTGTGATAAAGTTGTGTTAAATCTAAGGTTCTACACTCTATAATCAAAACACACTATTAGATTCAATAATCAAATAATCAAGTCGTTTATAAAAAAAGGAAAGATATTGTACAAATTAGGGTTAAGGTTTTGAGGGGATTTTGTGATTCGACCTGTTTGTTTGTTTGAATTGAAAATTAGGGTTTTGGTTTTGGGTTTTGGTTCTGTATTTGCAACTTTGAAGCTGAGTAGAGGGTTTAAAAAATCCATAAATCTTCAATTTGCAATTTGGCCAAACCACAAGGACCAAACACGTAATTTACTCTATGTAATATTTAACAACATTAATAAAAGGCATTTTAATACAACATAACACACAAGTTACCGTTGTGGCGTAGTCAAATTGCAGCAATCTCTTTGACGATTTGTTTTCCATCAAGAATCAAGTATCTCTATAATCAAAACACACAATTAGATTCAATAATCAAATAATCAAGTCGTTTATATAAAAAAGGAAAGATATTGTACAAATTAGGGTTAGGGTTTTGAGGGGATTTTGTGATTCGACCTGTTTGTTTGTTTGAATTGAAAATTAGGGTTTTGGTTTTGGGTTTTGGTTCTGTATTTGCAACTTTGACACTGAGTAGAGGGTTTAAAAAATCCATAAATCTTCAATTTGCAATTTGGCCAAACCACAAGGATCAAAAACGCAATTTACTCTATTTAATATTTAACAACATTAATAAAAGGCATTTTAATACAATATAACACACAAGTTACCGTTGTGGCGTAGTCAAATTGCAGCAATCTCTTTAACGATTTATTTTCCATTAAGAATCAGGTATCTCTATAATCAAAACACACAATTAGATTCAATAATCAAATAATCAAATCGTTAATAAAAATAAAAAGAAAGATATTGTACAAATTAGGCTTAGGGTTTTGAGGGGATTTCGTGATTCGGCCTGTTTGTTTGTTTGAATTGAAAATTAAGGTTTTGGTTTTTGGTTTTGGTTCTGTATTTGCAACTTTGATGCTGAGTAGAGGGTTTAAAAAATCCATAAATCTTCAATTTAAAATTTGGCCAAACCACAAAGACCAAAAACGCAATTTACTCTATTTAATATTTAACAACATTAATAAAAAGGCGTTTTAATACAACATAACACACAAGTTACCGTTGTGGCGTAGTCAAATTGCAGCAACCTCTTTGCCGATTTGTTTTCCATCAACAATCATGTATCTCTATAATCAAAACACACTATTAGGTTTAATATTCAAATAATCAAGTCGTTTATAAAAAAGGAAAGATATTGTACAAATTAGGGTTTGGGTTTTGAGGGGATTTTGTGATTCGACCTGTTTGTTTGTTTGAATTGAAAATTAGGGTTTTGGTTTTGGGTTTTGGTTCTGTATTTGCAACTTTGAAGCTGAGTAGAGGGTTTAAAAAATCCATAAATCTTCAATTTGCAATTTGGCCAAACCACAAGGACCAAAAACGTAATTTACTCTATGTAATATTTAACAACATTAATAAAAGTCATTTTAATACAACATAACACACAAGTTACCGTTGTGGCGTAGTCAAATTGCAGCAATCTCTTTGACGATTTGTTTTCCATCAAGAATCAGGTATCTCTATAATCAAAACACACAATTAGATTCAATAATCAAATAATCAAGTCGTTTAATAGGAAAGATATTGTACAAATCAGGGTTAGGGTTTTGAGGGGATTTTGTGATTCGACCTGTTTGTTTGATTGAATTGAAAATTAGGGTTTTGGTTTTGGGTTTTGGTTCTGTATTTGCAACTTTGATGCTGAGTAGAGGGTTTAAAAAATCCATAAATCTTCATTTTGCAATTAGGCCAAACCACAAGGACCAAAAACGTAATTTACTCTATGTAATATTTAACAACATTAATAAAAGGCATTTTAATACAACATAACACACAAGTTACCGTTGTGGCGTAGTCAAATTGCAGCAATCTCTTTAACGATTTATTTTCCATCAACAATCAGGTATCTCTATAATCAAAACACACAATTAGATTCAATAATCAAATAATCAAATCGTTTATAAAAATAAAAAGAAAGATATTGTACAAATTAGGCTTAGGGTTTTGAGGGGATTTTGTGATTTGGCCTGTTTGTTTGTTTGAATTGAAAATTATGGTTTTGGTTTTTGGTTTCGGTTCTGTATTTCCAACTTTGATGCTAAGTAGAGGGTTTAAAAAATCCATAAATCTTCAATTTAAAATTTGGCCAAACCACAA
Organism: Artemisia annua; assembly: GCA_014162995.1. Taxonomy (NCBI): domain Eukaryota; kingdom Viridiplantae; phylum Streptophyta; class Magnoliopsida; order Asterales; family Asteraceae; genus Artemisia; species Artemisia annua. The sequence goes on from LBNU01023774.1 coordinate 22,970, forward strand.
AGTCCAAAAACACAATTTACTCTATTTAATATTTTAACAACATTAATAAAAAGGCGTTTTAATACAACATAACACACAAGTTACCGTTGTGGCGTAGTCAAATTGCAGCAACCTCTTTGTCGATTTGTTTTCCATTAACAATCATGTATCTCTATAATCAAAACACACTATTAGATTCAATATTCAAATAATCAAGTCGTTTATAAAAAAAGGAAATATATTGTACAAATTAGGGTTTGGGTTTTGAAGGGATTTTGTGATTCGACCTGTTTGTTTGTTTGAATTGAAAATTAGGGTTTTGGTTTTGGGTTTTGGTTCTGTATTTGCAACTTTGACACTGAGTAGAGGGTTTAAAAAATCCATAAATCTTCAATTTGCAATTTGGCCAAACCACAAGGACCAAAAACGCAATTTACTCTATTTAATATTTAACAACATTAATAAAAGGCATTTTAATACAATATAACACACAAGTTACCGTTGTGGCGTAGTCAAATTGCAGCAATCTCTTTAACGATTTATTTTCCATTAAGAATCAGGTATCTCTATAATCAAAACACACAATTAGATTCAATAATCAAATAATCAAATCGTTAATAAAAATAAAAAGAAAGATATTGTACAAATTAGGCTTAGGGTTTTGAGGGGATTT
>LBNU01023774.1:37315-59217 GCA_014162995.1 Artemisia annua
AAACCAAATAACCAACACCAATCCCTTATACACTTCGGCTCAAACCAAATATCCAAAACCAAATCCATTCGGCTTAACCCAAACGCATCCAAACACTACCTAATCCGAACCAATTCAATCCCAAAACTATAACAATCAATAAAATAACTAAAATCACTCACCCCCACCACCACCCAAGGCTCGGTGGTGGTGGTGGCCGGCTGTCGAGCCACAAAACCAAACGGACCTCGAAATTTACCAAACACCAAATATATAATCACTTTCGTCACCCAAACGCAACCAAAACATCAAAATAACCAAACCCCTCACCGAGTCAACCGAGTTGACTCGGTGAGTTGACCGAGTCGCGACCTTAACGTGACCAAAAAGAAAACCACACGAGTTTTTGGTATTAAAACCTTTATTAGACAAGTTTTTATAAAAGAAAATATAATTAAATCAGATTAAATAAAAATATAAAATTAGGGTTTTGATTAAAACGCGTTTTTATTAATAAAACATGACTAAAATGTGGTGGGGAGGGCTCGGTTACCAAAAGAACTCGACGGGGCAAAGTGGCGGTGAGTGGTGGTGGAATTCGAACAAGAAAACGGGTTTCTAGGGCGCGTGGGTTCGTTTGAGGCAAAACGGTTTGCGGGGATGAGTCGGGGATGTCCCGATCTACAAGAATAGGTAGGTGGTGTAAGTAGGGGTGGTTGCCAGAAAATTTTCTGGTGGCCGGAAATGTGGCCGGATGGGGAAGGGTGGCCGGTCGGAAAAAGAAAAGAGGGAAGAGAAAAGAGAGAGAATTTTTAGAAAGAGAAAGTGTGTGTGTGTTTTTAGAGAGAGAGAGAATGGGTGGAAATGAGGTTATTAGTGGGGTATTTATATGGGAAAGTATAGGGTGGGTTTTTAATTAATAGAAGTGTAGGGTGAGTTTTGTAAAATAACTCAAGGGACTAACTTCGCCAAATAGCTAAACTTCTCGTAAAAACGGTTCGGGGCTCAAACGACATAGCAAACGGACTCGAAAAATTACGAAACTTGCGCCATTGTTCACGAAATAATTTTTCCAATAAAATCAAGCATAAACTTCAGAGTTTTTCTCAAACTCAAAATAAATCAAATAATTTGGCAAATGAAACAAATTCGAGTATCCTAGGTTGTGCTGAGTAAATTAAGGAATAAATTTTCGTTCCTAATATATCTCACGCTTCTCAAATCCAATTTAACATGCATTAAAAGTTTTAAAAGTGGTTCAGGCACGAAAATAGAAGTTTGGCTAGAAATGGGTTTTAGGAAAAGTACTAGGTGTTACAAATATTTAACAACATTAATAAAAGGCATTTTAATACAACATAACACACAAGTTACCGTTGTGGCGTAGTCAAATTGCAGCAATCTCTTTGACGATTTGTTTTCCATCAAGAATCAAGTATCTCTATAATCAAAACACACAATTAGATTCAATAATCACATAATCAAGTCGTTTATAAAAAAGGAAAGATATTGTACAAATTAGGGTTTGGGTTTTGAGGGGTTTTTGTGATTCGACCTGTTTGTTTGTTTGAATTGAGAATTAGGGTTTTGGTTTTGGGTTTTGGGTTTTGGTTCTGTATTTGCAACTTTGAAGCTGAGTAGATGGTTTAAAAAATCCATAAATCTTCAATTTGCAATTTAGCCAAACCACAAGGACCAAAAACGCAATTTACTCTATTTAATATTTAACAACATTAATAAAAATGCGTTTTAATACAACATAACACACAAGTTACCGTTGTGGCGTAGTCAAATTGCAGCAATCTCTTTGACGATTTGTTTTCCATCAAGAATCAAGTATCTCTATAATCAAAAAACTGAATTAGATTCAATAATCAAATAATCAAGTCGTTTATAAAAAAAAGGAAAGATATTGTACAAATTAGGGTTTGGGTTTTGAGGGGTTTTTGTGATTCGACCTGTTTGTTTGTTTGAATTGAGAATTAGGGTTTTGGTTTGGGATTTTGGGTTTTGGGTATGTATTTGCAACTTTGAAGCTGAGTAGATGGTTTAAAAAATCCATAAATCTTCAATTTGCAATTTAGCCAAACCACAAGGACCAAAAACGCAATTTACTCTATTTAATATTTAACAACATTAATAAAAGGCATTTTAATACAACATAACACACAAGTAACCATTGTGGCGTAGTCAAATTGCAGCAATCTCTTTGACGATTTATTTTCCATCAAGAATGAGGTATCTCTATAATCAAAGCACACAATTAGATTCAATAATCAAATAATCAAATCGTTTATAAAAAAAGGAAAGATATTGTACAATTAGGGTTAGTGTTTTGAGGAGATTTTGTGATTCGACCTATTTATTTGTTTGAATTGAAAATTAGGGTTTTGGTTTTGGGTTTTGGTTTTGAATTTGCAACTTTGAAGCTGAGTAGAGGGTTTAAAAAATCCATAAATCTTCAATTTGCAATTTGGCCAAACAACAAGGACCAAAAACGTAATTTACCCAATTTAATATTTAACAACATTAATAAAAGGCATTTTAATACAACATAACACACAAGTTACCGTTGTGGCGTAGTCAAATTGCAGCAATCTCTTTGACGATTTGTTTTCCATCAAGAATTAGGTATCTCTATAATCAAAACACACAATTAGATTCAATAATCAAATAATTAAATCGTTTATAAAAAAATGGAAAGATATTGTACAAATTAGGCTTAGGGTTTTGAGGGGATTTTGTGATTCGACCTGTTTGTTTGTTTGAATTGAAAATTATGGTTTTGGTTTTGCGTTTTGGTTCTGTATTTGCAACTTTGAAGCTGAGTAGAGGGTTTAAAAAATACATAAATCTTCAATTTAAAATTTGTCCAAACCACAAAGACCAAAAACGCAATTTACTATATTTAATATTTAACAACATTAATAAAAGGCGTTTTAATACAACATAACGCACAAGTTACCTTTGTGGCGTAGTCAAATTGCAGCAATCTCTTTGACGATTTTTTTTCCATCAAGAATCAGGTATTACTATAATCAAAGCACACAATTAGATTAAATAATCAAATAATCAAATCTTTTACAAAAAAAGGAAAGATATGGTACAAATTAGGGTTAGGGTGTTGAGGGGATTTTGTGATTCGACCTGTTTGTTTGTTTGAATTGAAAAGTTGCCTAAAGAAGGTCCTTCCACTAGGGCACCATCACTGGAGTTTTATTCAAGTTCTTCTTCAGATGATGATAGTGATGAATCCTATGACCTCTCCAAGGAGCTTCCAAAAGCTTTGAACACTGCTCTCACTACAGCAATTTCCAATCTCAAGAAGATAGAAGTGCCTGAGAAGTCTAAGAAGTCTGCAAAATTGCCAAAACCTCCAAAATCAGTTCTTTTCCTTCCATGTCCAAAGCTGCAGTCCACCTTTGAAAGCAAGAAGTACAATGCTCATAAGGCAAAGAACAACTATCAGGGCAAGGGAAAGAAGCCAATGGAGTAGTGGAATGGAGTAGGTAGATGTAGGCTGATGTAGAATGATGTAGACCAGTAATTTAACTCATGTTATGTAACGACTGTTGTCTTAAAAGACAGCAGTACTTTGGTAGCACTTGTAATCTTCTAATGAATAAAAGCTTTAGCCTCCCCTTAAATCATGACTAACTTTTAATGCCTCCCCTCAAAAATAGCTTAGAGATTAATCATTCCAATACTCACCACTAAATGCTTAAATCTTGAAATATCAAAACCTTTTGTGAGTAAATCTGCCACATTAGCATCTATATGAATCTTGACAACATTAATCAGTCTATGCTCATAGCAGTCATGAATAAAATGATGCCTTATCTGAATGTGTTTGGTCTTGGAATGGTAAACTGGATTCTTCACAATACATATTGTACTCGCATTATCAATGTTGATAGGAGTATTCTTGAAATTGAAACCATAGTCCAAGAGTTGATTTTGCATCCATAGAACTTGTCCACAACAACTTGCAGCTGCAACATATTCAGCTTCTGTAGATGAGGTTGCTGCAATTGTTTGTTTCTTACATTGCCAAGAAACTAATCTTCTTCCAAGATATTGACATCCACCAGTGGTTGATCTTCTATCAAAGTTATCTCCAGCATAGTCACTATCTGAAAAAGCTTCCAAATGAAAAGGTGACTCCTTAGGATACCACAATCCTAGTTTAGGTTGAAACTTGAGATAAGCAAAGATCCTTTGAACAGCATTCATGTGTGAAACCTTGGGTGAAACTTGATATCTTGCACATAAGCATACTGCAAACATAATATCAGGTCTTGATGCAGTTAAGTACATGAGACACCCAACCATTGATCTGTAAAGCTTGACTTCCACTGGTTTTCCATCTTCATCCTTGCCAAGTGAATTTAATGATTTAATGGGTGTTGTTACTGGCTTGAGAGTGTGAAGATTAAATTTCTTAAGAATGTCAGTGACATACTTATCTTGACTTATAAAAATACCAGTCTTTGTCTGTTTAACTTGAAGTCCTAAAAAGAAAGTCAATTCACCCATTGAACTCATCTGAAATTCTTTCTGCATAAGTTCTTCAAATTCTTTCACCATGGATTGTTTTGTAGCACCAAAAATAATATCATCCACATAAACTTGAACTAGCATGATATCCTTTTTGTCTCTTTTAATGAACAAAGTCTTATCAATGGCTCCTCTCCTATAGCCATGTTGTAATAAGAAGGTTGATAGTCTCTCATACCAAGCTCTAGGGGCTTGATGAAGACCATATAAAGCTTTAACAACCTTGTAGACTTTGTTTGGATGTTCAGGATCTTCAAAACCAGGAGGTTGTTTCACATAAACCTCTTCTGTAATCTTTCCATAGAGAAAAGCACTCTTAACATCCATTTGATAAACTGGAAATCCCATAAAAGAAGCAAAAGCAAGAAACAGTCTTATAGCTTCAATTCTTGCAACAGGAGCAAAGACTTCATCATAATCAACTCCTTCTTCTTGTTTGTAACCTTGGGCAACCAGTCTAGCTTTGTTCTTTATCACATTTCCTCTTTCATCTCTTTTGACTCTGAAAACCCATCTTGTACCAATTACCTTCATTCCATCAGGTAAATCACATAAGACCCAGACTTCTTGAAGTTTAAACTGAAGAAGTTCTTCTTGACAGGCTTCAACCCAACTTTCTTTGGATAATGCTTCCTTTATGCTTTTGGGTTCTTCTTGAGAGATGAAACAAGCAAATAAACAGGTCTGTTGATCTTTATGGTTCAACCTGTTTTGCTTATGAATAAAGCTAAGTAAAGCATTTTGAGGCTTAGTTATGCTTTTAGCTTTTGATCTGGTAAGAATACCAGAAGTTGGAGAACCAATGATCTTATTGGAAGGATGATTCTTATGTACCCTTGAAGTGTGAGTAGTTGGTACATTAAGATCATCTTCCAAATTTGTTGAGTCAGGACCTTGTTCACCAAAAATCCCTTCATCTTGGAGCTCATCATCTGATTCTTCAAATGTAGGCATGGATGAATCAGGCCAATCTTCAGTGTTTGTCCAAGTATTTGACTTGATTCCCCCAGAAATCTCTTCATCATAATTAGCAGTACCTTGATCCAAAGTACTGGGATCCAAAGAACTGTTCTTCTTAGAAGATTTTTCTTTTGTTTGTTCTGCTTCATAAGCTCTTCTTAGATCATCTTCATAAGACTTTGCAAGTGTTTCTTGAAAAAGCATCTTATTTAATTCATCTTGTATTGCTTGATCTTCATCAGATACTGTTTTACTTGACTCATCAGTATCTTGCTTATCAGCAGCAGCACCTTGTTCTTTGTCAGCATCTGAAGGACTGTGATTGACACCATGAACTATGAACTGTATATTTGCATCTTCTGAATGAACAACTTGATTCTCCTCCCTAACAGGCACATAGTTCATCGAAGGAGTCAAAATATCAAGATCAAACATCCAATCAGGACCTTTACCTTGCTGATTTGGTTGATCTTCAAGGAATTCAACATGAAGACAGTCTTGAACCTTCTTGGTAACCTTGTTGTACACCCGAAAACCTTTACTGTTTGTAGAATAGCCCAAAAGATATCCTTCATCAGACTTACCTTCAAATTTTCCCAAATTGTCAATGGTATTAAGGATAGTGAGAGGACATCCAAAAGGTTTCATAAAGCTGATACTAGGTTTTCTGTCCATCAATAACTCATAGGGTGTTTTCATCTGAGGTTTTGTGATAGAAACTCTATTCAAAACATAGCAAGCAGTACTTACTGCCTCAGCCCAAAATTGAATAGGTAAGAGTGAGTCTGCTAACATGGTCCTTGCAGCTTCTATCAAGGTTCTATTCTTTCTTTCTGCAACTCCATTCTGCTGAGGAGTTCTAGCAATACTGAATTCCCTCTTAATTCCTTTATTAGCACAAAAATCATCCATAAGCTTGTTCTTGAACTCAGTCCCATTGTCACATCGAATACCTTTAACCTTTCGTCTTAGTTGATTTTCCAGGGAGATAATTAAATCATGAATAACATCAAAAGTCTCATCTTTGAATCCCAAGAAAAAGACCCAACTAAAACGACTGCAATCATCTGTTACAACTAAGCAGTACTTCTTCTTGTTAAGGCTTAAGACAGACACAGGTCCAAATAAATCCATATGCAGCAGCTCCAAAGGTTCTCTGACTGTTCTTTCTCCAAGTTTCTTGCATGAAGCCTTGTGCTGTTTACCTTTCTTGCAGGCTAAGCATGAGTGATCAGTCTTGAAAATTTTGGAAGGCAAACCTCTAACCAAATTGCCTTTTGCAAGCTTGTTTATATTCTTAAAATTTACATGACCTAGTCTTCTGTGCCATAGATGTGCTTCTTCCATAGATGCCTTTGCTACCAAGCATGTAGCATTCTCAGTAGATAGAATATTCTTCATATCAATGCTGTATACATCTTTGTTCCTTGGTGCTCTCAGAATCACCAATTTATCATCATCAAACATAAATTCTGGGGATAGTATTAGACATTCATTATCAAGGAACAAGACTGGATACTTTTTGTCACAAATCTAAGAAACTGATAGGAGATTGAACTTGAGTTCTGGAACATAACGAACATTTTCAAAATCAATCTTCCCAGTCTTGATTGTTCCTTTACCAATAATCCTTCCTCCAGAAACATCATCTCCAAAAGCAACCTTGCCTCCAAAATATGACCTAAAATTTGACAGAATCTCCTTGACTCCGGTCATACTACCAGAGCAACCACTATCAACAATTAAATGATCTTTAAGCTCATCTTCTGGGTTGCCCTGCACAAGAATAAGAAAGTTAGTTCATTTTAGGAACCCAAGCCATTATTGACTTGTGTTCCCCTTGTGGAGTTACATACTCAAAATTCTTAAGTATGTACTTTCCACTGTTTTTATAAACATGATCAATAACTTTCTTTTGCTCAAAAACAGTATTATTGTTAGGAAAACAGGTTTCTTTTGAAACAACAGTTGTTACTTCACCCACACTTGCTGAAAGTACTGATTGGTCCCCTGCAGTACTTCCCTTTTTGACCTATATTTGTTTAACTTTGGGAGTAGTGGTCTGTGGTTTAGGTACTCTATTGTAAGGCCTCTTAGATTTAGAAAAATTGGCATCAAAGCCAGGAGCTCGTTTTACATCATTTGATCTTACATGAGCAGTACCTTGAGGGGGTGAGGGTTTCCTAACAGTCTTTTGATTAGGAACTGTTTTTGATTTACCAGTACCTTGAAAGGGCTGTCTTGTAGGTACTGGTGGTTTGGAAAAATTCCTTTTCTGGTGAGGGTACCTAGGTTATGTTGCAAAAGTACTATGGTTGACCCTTCTAGAATAGTTCCAAACTGGTTTGGGTGAAACTGGTTTAGTCACTGTTGGCCTATGTTGAGCAGTGTTGGTCTTTGGGTACTGACTTAAGTAATCTGAATGTAAGTTACAATCTTTGATCAGGTGAGTAGGACTATAACAAACAAAACATAGCTTCTGATTCATGGACCCAAATCCTTTTCTATTATGATAATAGCCAATACCTGAGTGACCTCTAGATGAAAAATGAGAAGAGTTTCTAAAATCAGCAGTATTTTGAAAAGTTTTTTGTGAAGGTACTGCTGAATAATTAGCAGTCTTTTGAAAAGGTACTGCTGGTTTTTGAAAAGATTGAGTAGAACTCTTAACATTATCATTACCATGTTTCTCTGATGTTTCAGGACTTTCCCTAGTTGAACTTTGTTTAGGTTGACCCTTAAGTTTATTTCTAAACTCTAGATTGTCTACCCCATAACAAGAAACATCTACCCTATGTGGTTGAAAACTTCTAGTAGGATGAGGAACAACATGATATCCCTCATCTTTCTTAAACACAGGTGGTGTGGGGCTTATGGGTTCATCATCACTAGATGTATTTTCTTCAGTACATGTTTCAAATTCACTACTCTTCTAAACTACCTTCTTCCTAATTACTAGGTGGATTCTCATCTGGGCAATTGTCTTCATCACCATATCCTAGACCAGTTTTAATATTTGCCCTTCTTTGTTTTTCACAAAAACTAACATGTGTGAGACCAGCCTCTTTCCAACTAGCAAGTTTTTTTAACAAATCATCCCTTTCTTTAGTGAGTTTTTCAACCTCTGATATCTTACATCCTAACTTCCATTCACTTAACTTTAATTGGTAGTCCTGTTGCTGATATTTTTCAGCCCAAGCTACTTCATTTTCCTCATGAGTGATTATCTTAGCTTCTAAGTTTTCTAAGGTCAATTGGTAACCTAAAACTTCTGACCTAGCCTTATTATGTTTATCTCTTTCAGACACATAGTTAGCAAGAACCTTTTGATAAACATCACTACACTTAAAGCATACCTCAGTAGTATTAGGTGGAGTGGATGAAGTGGCAACCAAAGCTAGCAGAACAGATTCATCTTCATCCTCCAAGCTCCAATCACAACCTCCAAGCTCTACAGCCGAATATCCTGGTTCTTCATCAAAAGCTGCACTCCAGTCAAATACCTTCATGGCAGTCATGCCAAAAGTTACTGGTTCATCATCAAACTCATTACTCCAGTCAACCTCAGAAAGGTTTTCTTGAGTAATTAACAACATTAGTAAAAGGCGTTTTAATGCAACATAACACACAAGTTACCGTTGTGGCGTAGTCAAATTGCAGCAATCTCTTTGACGATTTATTTTCATCAAGAATCAGGTATCTCTATAATCAAAGCACACAATTAGATTAAATAATCAAATAATCAAATCGTTTACAAAAAAAGGAAAGATATTGTACAAATTAGGGGATTTTGTGATTCGACCTGTTTGTTTGTTTGAATTGAAAATTAGGGTTTTGGTTTTGGGTTTTGGTTTTGTATTTGCAACTTTGAAGCTGAGTAGAGGGTTGAAAAAATCTATAAATATTCAATTTGCAATTTGGGCAAACCACAAGGACCAAAAACGCAATTTACTCTATTTAATATTTAACAATATAAATAATAGGCGTTTTAATACAACATAACACACAAGTTACCGTTGTGGGGTAGTCAAATTGCAGCAATCTCTTTGACGATTTATTCTTCATCAAGAATCAGGTATCTCTATAATCAAAACACACAATTAAATTCAATAATCAAATAATCAAATTTTCTCCACTCCAAAATTCGACTCAAGTTCCACTAGGTTCTTTTTAAAATAAAGAAAAATCGTTCTATATATATAGAAAACGCGGGCTGACGGCGTCAGCCCAATAGGTGACGTCGTCAGCTCGGCGATTAGGGTTTTCTGACGGCCATCCTTGACGTGGTCATAATTGCTGGTTCCAGATCTGACGGCCTTGGTTGACGGCGTCACCAATTTGCACTACGAACTCTCTGGCCCGTCACGAGTATTTTTTCCACTTCTTGACTTCACTTACTCCTGACGTCGTCACTTTGTAGAGTGTGACGGCATCACCTTCTGTGATCTTTAAGGTCTTTTGAGTTTTTGTTGTTTTCCGCACTTTTTCACTCCGAAAACGCCCGAAAATGCTTCTTTTGTGATTTTCCCTTCAAAAGTACCTAAAATGAGAAAAGAAACGACTTTGGGTGAAATCCAAACCAAAAACATACGAATTAGGACTCAAACTGACCCCTAAAAACGTAACATTTTTCGTCTCATCAATATGCAGTACTCATATCAAGTCTCGTCCCCAAATCGGTTTGAAGTGATCGCCACAAGGCTGACGTGAAAGGGCTGTCGCGATCAGAAATAATCGATATCGAAACACCATGACGAGAAATAATTTCCTTCACATACAACCTCGCAAGCTTGTCGATACTATCATCTTCACTAATTGCCAGGAAATGAGCAGACTTGGTCAAACGATCCACAATTACCCAGATAGCGTCACAACCGCTAGCCGTCTTTGGTAATTTGGTGATGAAATCCATCGTAATCCGCTCCCACTTCCAAACCGGAAGTTCTGGCTGCGTTAATAAACCTGACGGTCTCTGATGTTCTGCTTTAACCTTCGAACATGTCAAACACTTGCTAACGTATAATGCTATATCCGCCTTCATGTTTGGCCACCAATATAACTTCTTCAGATCCTGGTACATCTTGTCAGACCCAGGATGGATAGAATATCTTGACTTATGCGACTCATGCATAATCAACTCGCGAATTCCTCCATGCAATGGTACCCAAATTCGGTCTCCAAAGCATAATATCCCATCAGAACGTTTAACAAATCCCTTCTCATTTTCTGCCATCCCAAATATATTCTCAGCAGGTCGGTTTTCTGCTTTCAATGCTTCCGTTTGAGCTTCTAGTATTTGAGATGGTAGCGGCGACACGATAGTCATTCCCAATGACCTAACTCGTAACGGTGGTATTCTCTCCTTCCGACTAAGAGCATCGGCAACGATGTTTGCTTTACCGGGATGATAGCGAATTTCGCAATCATAATCGCTTAGCAGCTCAATCCAACGTCGCTGTCTCATGTTGAGCTCTTTTTGGTTCAGGATGTGTTGTAGACTTTTGTGATCAGTGAATACAACACACTTGGTCCCATACAAATAATGTCTCCATATCCTTAAGGCGAAAACCACAGCACCTAACTCCAAATCGTGGGTGGTGTAGTTATTCTCGTGCTTCTTAAGCTGTCGAGAAGCATAAGCTAGCACCTTTTCTCGTTGCATTAAAACCGCTCCCAACCCTTTATGAGAAGCGTCACAATAGACAACGAAATCTTCGCTACCTTCAGGCAATGCCAAGATACGAGCACTACACAACATCTTCTTGAGCAATTGAAATGCTTCCTCTTCCTTATCTCCCCATTCGTATTTAACATTCTTTTGAGTCAACTTGGTTAGCGGCTTGGCTATCTTCGAAAATCCCTCAAAGAATCTTCGGTAGTAACCGGCTAGACCCAAAAATTGACGAACCTCCGTCGGGGTTGTCGGTGCAGCCCAATGTTTAATAGCTTCAATCTTAGCGGGGTCTACATGAACTCCTTGCCTATCAATCACATGACCCAAGAATTGTACCGTCGGAATCCAAAATTCGCATTTAGAGAACTTGGCATACAGCTTCTCCCTCCTGAGCAACTCTAAGATGAGTCTTAGATGCTCCTCATGCTCTTTCTCACTCTTCGAGTAGATTAAAATATCGTCGATGAACACGATCACAAACTTGTCTAAGTAAGGCTTACACACCCGATTCATGAGATCCATGAATACCGCCGGTGCGTTAGTCAACCCAAACGGCATCACCTGGAACTCGTAATGCCCGTAACGGGTTCTAAAAGCCGTTTTCAGAATATCTTCCTCGCGAACTCTGGTATGTGCTATTTTTCACATACTTTTGACCTTAGATTAAGTGATAAAAAGACCAAAAACTAACGTTAAACGCCAAAGATATCGTGTTTTTGTATTTGTGATCGTGCAGGAAAGGATATTGCATAAACGACATAAAAGTCAACCAAAAAGCCTAAAACGAGCACGAGATGTGAAAGGGAGTCTTAAAGCCGAGTCAATGATGATATCTACNTCTCTAAGTAAGGCTTACACACCCGATTCATGAGATCCATGAATACCGGCGGTGCGTTAGTCAACCCAAACGACATCACCTGGAACTCGTAATGCCCGTAACGGGTTCTAAAAGCCGTTTTCGAAATATCTTCCTCGCGAACTCTAAGTTGATGATATCCCGATCTTAGATCGATCTTCGAATAAACACTCGATCCTTGGAGTTGATCGAACAAGTCATCGATTCTAGGTAACGGGTATCTATTCTTTACCGTTAACTTGTTCAGTTCACGATAATCAATACACATACGGAAGGATCCATCCTTTTTCTTCACGAATAAAACTGGGGCTCCCCAAGGTGAAGAGCTTGGTCGTATGAATCCTTTTTCGGCTAACTCCTCCAATTGTTTCGACAACTCTTCTAGTTCGGCAGGTGCAAGTCGATAAGGTGCCCGTGCCACGGGTGCAGCACCAGGTACCAACTAGATTTGAAACTCCACTTGTCTAGTGGGCGAGATTCCCGGCAGATCGTCGGGAAACACCTCCGGGAAATCACGAACGATGGCCACATCATCAATGCGCTTTTCTTCCTTCTCCTTCCCCCCTTCGCAGATATTTGAGCTAAGAAAAGGTAACATCCTTTTTCCATTAGCTTCGGTATCTTAGTGCAAGATATGACCGCTAATCTGGATGGAGTCCTCAACCCTTTTCTGTCTCCTTGTATATTTAAAATCTCCTTGCCGTAAGGCACACGCACAATCTTCTCATCACAAAGTATGTGAGCATGATACTTTGATAACCAATCCATACCAACGATGACATCGAAGCTTCCTAACGTGACGGGTAAAAGGTCTATGTTGAAAGGGCGATTCAAGAAATTCAATGTGCAGCCGCGAATGATGGTTTTAATCCTTTCTATTTTTCCGTTAGCTAACTCTACATCATATCCAATTCCTAAGGCCATCGGGGGTTTTTCTAATAGGGGTGCAAATGTAGTGGACACAAAACTTCTATCGGCACCAGTATCAAATAGTATGGAAGCATAGCGATTATTGAGAAGGAACGTACCAGTAACGACGTTCGGGACTTCTCCTCTGTTGTCTCCCAGTGCATACACCCTCCCTTGTGCAGCTCCTGCTTCCACACGTTGGCCCTCATTGTCCTGACGTCCACGATTTCCTCTAGCCCCATGGTTTCCACGATTGTACCCATTACCACCCGATCCTTGATCTCCTCGGTTCCAAGATTCTCTACACTCATTCCTATAGTGTCCCTTCTTTCCACATCCAAAACAAGTAACACTCGCCTTACTCCAAGCTTCAGGAGCAGCTTGCACCATAGCAAGGGGTCGAGCCCTACAATCCCTAGCTACGTGTCCTCTCCTTGAGCAATTCTGACACATCACATCACATCGTCCATAATGATTCTTGTAACAACGACCACACTTGGGTGCATCACCGTTTTGATTCTTCTTATTCCCATCCCCCATTGCATAAGCCTTAGCAACATCTTGTCGCTTGTTACGGTGATCATTACCCTTAGAGTGATGGTCCCTTTTCCTCTTTCCATTCTTTTCCTTTCCAGCTTCTGCCAATCCAACGAGTCCATCAATTGTTGAGCAATTGCGATAGCCTCACGAACGCTTGTAGGCCTAGCAGCAATCACGTCGTTCCTTGTAGCCACAGGCAACCCATCGGTATATCGCTCAATCCTTTGAGCCTCAGTCTTAACCATATCCGGGCAAAGCAAGGATAACTCCTGGTAACGACGATTGTAAGCCATCATGTCGGTACCCTTCACTTTGTGGTTCCAAAATTCAATCTCCAACTTCTTAACCTCATTCCTTGGGAAGTAAGTCTGAATCAGCAAGGACTTAAATTGTTCCCAAGTCATGGCATAGGCCACATCACTCCCAACCGAATTTCGGTAATTGTTCCACCAAGTTAATGCTTCATCCTTGAAGGTAAAAGAAGCAAACTTTACCTTCGCATTCTTCGCGCAGTTACTGACAGTGAACACTGACTCAGTTTGCTCTATCCACCTGACCAAGTAAACTACTCCTTCAGTTCCACCAAACTCAATGGGTCCGCAGATTCGAAACTCCTTGTAGTTACACCCATTAGTACGAACAGGTGGAAAAGTTCCAGCAGAGTTGTTGGAACGATTCGACTCAGCTAGCAGCTCAGCAACTCGTTGCTCCACAAGTTGGTTGATCATAGCTTGGTCCACAGTAGGTGCATTCGGTGGAATATGACCATTGTCTCCCTGAACATCAACATGTTGATTCCTGTTGTTGCGGTTGGTGGTGTCCAGGTTGTCAGGAGTAGGGGTTTCGACATTCCGAGTAGGACGGCGTCCTCGGCGACCAGGGGTAGCCGCTGCAGTACCAGATCGAGTAGCTCTGACAGGGTTTCGTCGTACAGCCCTTGATCTGAAACATCACACAAGGTTCATAAGTTCCCCGACATCACTTATCATACGCTCAACAAGAATCAATATAAATGAAACCAAGACATCGGAAGAATATCAACAATACACCACAAAACAGCAATAAAGCGAATAGGAACTCAATTTCCATGACACTCAAAACCACATAACGTCATATAGTAATATTAAACATCATCCATACAAATAGCGATCAAGGCATCTTTCCAACTACAGTAGACGTAAAAGATACTAATCGTTCTCAAACGAGGTAAATAACCAACGGAAATACATCAACATAAAATAACTAACTTTTCTAACCGAACACTCCTCGGTATAGAAAGCAACAAGACAACAAAATCCACTATCTAGCCACTATGCTTGCGCAGACTCCTCAACTCCTGCCTCAAGCCATCCAGCTCTCTCCACAATGATCCCATCTCAACACTATGCGCATCGGCATCCCTCTTGAGGTCCGCGACCTCTCTCTCCAACCCCGAGTTCCTCTTCCACAGCTCGCGATCAGCCTCGCGTGCCGTGAGGAATCCTCTCTGTAAGCTGCCCATATGCTCATGAATCTCCATCATATCTCTCCTCATCTCCGTAATTCTCCTCCCAGCATTAACCAAATCAACCCTCAACTCACCAATAAACTCAACAGTCACCCTATCAATCCTGTCAGTCATATGCGTAATCCTCTCACCTAACTCCGTAAGTCGAGCCCAAATCCTGCCAGTCTCACCTAACTCTGCAGACTCAGCAGATGTCTCAGATAGCACGTCCGATGCCACGGGACTACCAGGTGGTGAATAAATCATGAATGGGTGATCAGGTGAAACCGGCTCTAACGGGTGTATCGGAGAATCAGGCGGTGCGGGAAAACCATCATCATCAGGCATCTCCTCCTCCTGAGGATCATCCTCCTCTTGAGGATCGTCATCCTCCTGGGGATCATCCTCCTCATCATCCTCCTGAGGATCGTCATCCTCTTCCTCCTCCTCGGAGAGGTACTCCATCAATCGACGTCTCCTCAAAGGCGAATCGTGTGGAGAGGGTGTAGGTGATCTAGGGCGACGACGCGATGATGTAGGTGGTGCATCTGACAGAAGAGTGTGAACATCAAAATGCATGGGTGGTAGCGGAGGACATACAGACATGCGTACCGTAGCTCGGTGGGCGATACGTGGAGCCACTCGAGCTAAAGCCTGGTGAAGAGTAAGCTGCCTCGAAGTACCAAGTAGCCCTAGAGAAGATGAGGGTCCTTGAGAAGTAGATACAGCAGGTGGTGTAGAAGTAGCTGTTGTCGGTTATGAAGTAGCTGAATGCATGGCAATCCTGTAGGGATCATCAGGAGCCATGGTAATCTGTGCTGTGCTGAAGAGATCAACAAGGATATCCTCAGTAACATCGAGCGTAGGAGGGGCCATAGTCTGTGACAACGGCGTAGGGTAGGTGTAAGTGTTTCAAAACAACTAAACGAACTCAAAATATCGAATCAAAATCATTATAAAATCCCAATCATATAGTTTCAAGAAAGATTTCAAGTACCGCATTGCGAAACATACTTATAAAACAAATAAGCCATATAATTCCTCATAACGCCATCATATCACATAATCAATATACTCAAGATTCTTAACTTATCTCAAAATCTCATATCTAATCATCATCTCATAATGCCTCAATAAATCTAAGACGCTTCGGCTTGGCGGGCTGGCGGGCATTGGTCGAGGATCGTTTTCTATAAAAATTCAGTTATAGTTTAGGTGTTTATTACCTAGTTCTCTATAACCTTGGCTTTGATACCAATCTGTAACACCCCCAAAATTTGGTACAGCGGAAGACTATTCAAGCTTTCGGGGTGCTACGGGGATTAGTATCAAACACAAGTCATAATAGAACGAGATAAAGTAAACATAAGTAAAAACACATCCAAACGGGGTTTTAAAGTTTACATTCATCCCAAATTTACCAAAGTAAGGCCCAAAAGAAATAAAAGTAGGTCCCTAATACATATCAGAGTTTTTAGAAAAGTAGATCGTTAAACCGAATAGCCTTGCCAAGCCTTCCAAGCGTGCATCTCCCAACATCCTTAATTACCTGAGAAAACGCGCTAAAAGTCAGCTTTCGCTGGTGAGATCATAGGTTTATATTCATAATCAAATTAATGTTGTATCGTAGTTAAATTTTAGCAATCTCTTTGACGATTTGGTTTCCATCAAGAATCAGGTTTCTCTATAATCAAAAAACACAATTAGATTCAATAATCAAATAATCAAATCGTTTATAAAAACAAAGGAAAGATATTGTACAAATTAGGGTTAGGGTTTTGAGGGGATTTTGTGATTCGACCTGTTTGTTTGTTCGAATTAAAAATTAGGGTTTTGGTTTTGGGTTTTGGTTCTGTATTTGCAACTTTGAAGCTGAGTAGAGGGTTTAAAAAATCCATAAATCTTCAATTTGCAATTTGGTCAAACCACAAGGAACCACAAGGACCAAAAACGCAATTTACTCTATTTAATATTTAACAACATTAATAAAAGGCGTTTTAATGCAACATAACACATATGTTACCGTTGTGGCTTAGTCAAATTGCAGCAATCTCTTTGACAATTTATTTTCCATCAAGAATAAGGTATCTCTATAATCAAAACACACAATTAGATTCAATAATAAAATAATCAAATCATTTATAAAAAAAAACGAAAGATATTGTACAAATTAGGCTTANTAAAAGGCGTTTTAATGCAACATAACACATATGTTACCGTTGTGGCTTAGTCAAATTGCAGCAATCTCTTTGACAATTTATTTTCCATCAAGAATAAGGTATCTCTATAATCAAAACACACAATTAGATTCAATAATAAAATAATCAAATCATTTATAAAAAAAAACGAAAGATATTGTACAAATTAGGCTTAGGGTTTTGAGGGGATTTTGGGATTCGACCTGTTTGTTTGTTTGTTTGAATTGAAAATTATGGTTTTGGTTTTGGGTTTTGGTTCTGTATTTGCAACTTTGAAGCTGAGTAGAGGGTTTAAAAAATCCATAAATCTTCAATTTAAAATTTGGCCAAACCACAAAGACCAAAAACGCAATTTACTCTATTTATTATTAACAACATTAATAAAAGGCGTTTTAATACAACATAACGCACAAGTTACCGTTGTGGCGTTGTCAAATTGCAGCAATCTCTTTGGCGATTTGTTTTCCATCAAGAATCAGGTATCTCTATAATCAAAGCACACAATTAGATTAAATAATCAAATAATCAAATCATTTACAAAAAAAAGGAAAGATATCGTACAAATTATGTAACACCCCTAAAATTTGGTACAGCGGAAGACTATTCAAGCTTTCGGGGTGCTACGGGGATTGGTATCAAACACAAGTCATAATAGAACGAGATAAAGTAAACATAAGTAAAACCACATCCAAACGGGGTTTTAAAGTTTACATTCATCCCAAATTTACCAAAGTAAGGCCCAAAAGAAATAAAAGTAGGTCCCCAATACATATCAGAGTTTTTAGAAAAGTAGATCCTTAAACCGAATAGCCTTGCCAAGCCTTCCAAGCGTGCATCTCCCAACATCCTTAATTACCTGAGAAAACGCGCTAAAAGTCAGCTTTCGCTGGTGAGATCATAGGTTTATATTCATAATCAAATTAAGTGGACATATACGCAAAACGCTTGCTAGCTTGACTAGGCCTCAGAACAAACCTTCGGATAACCTCCGCTACATCATAATCACACGGATAACCTCCGTAACATCAGAACCCTATAGGTGCACACTATAGTCAAATCAAAATCAATCTGTATGCGTAAGGATACGACATACCCACATGCGTAAGGATACGACATGCCTCAACTTACCTAGATCTAGTCTAGGCCTCGTTGTACAGCTTACCTAGTTCTTGACTAGGCCTCGCTCTCTACCCTACCTAGTTCTATAAGCATAGTAAGTTTTGAAATCAAAAGCGATAATAGTCCACATAAAACAATTTGCACATTTCTCACCCCAAGTATTGAAAACAAAGTTCAAGAGTAAAAGTGGGGCTATGACTCACCTCAAGTCCAGATATCAGCACAAGAAATCGGCAGTGGTAAGACGTATCACAACTCAAAAGACAGCAACTACGGACTCGGCACTTCCTAACAATATAAACTCGTTTCAGGATCATTCCCTCAAAATCAATTATTACCAATCCCGAACGTATCCATTTTTACTTTCCAAAAATTCATTTCTCTTGTTATTCTCATATTGATTTGGTGTTTGGTATCCATGCGGGTGGAGGGTCGACACAACTCAACCAAGAAATCACAACCATAAGATATAATAAAAGCAACCTACGGGTCTAATATTAGTCCAATATATTACTTAAGTAAACCATCGAAGTTTATCAAATCCGTCGACTTGATAACCTTCCATAATTTATTTACCTAATATATTCTTCCAAGATTATACCCAAAACCTAAATCACATAACACATAGAGTTCTACATGATAAGTTCTTGAGTTTAATAAGTGGTTTAAATAGATTCCCAAAACTTATCGAATTCGTCAATTTGATAAACTTCATGAAAATATTTATTACTTATTATTCTCAAACTCCTACCACGACCTAAGGCGTCGTAGGATATAATATTCGATAATAAACCCTTCGATATAACTATATAAGTCTTATTTAGCCCATCGACTAAACAAGCTAGATAGTTATATAGATTGGTGTATTGTCGTTAAAAATCCGTGACTAGCACCAATAGTCAACAAAAATAAAATGGGCGAACTTGGATTTAAGTGCCCTCAAATATCTTATAACTCGCAAGGTCTCGTTTTATTTCCAAACGCTCGTTATAATTCGTAAAACAATCCTTTATTAACTCGATTATTTCCTTTATACGATAAAAGTATAATAAGGTTTCCGACAATATTATACTAAACTAATAGTATAATATTTATCGTTAACTTTATTATTTTCGTTCTCGTGATTTCTTATTTATTATATATATATATATATATATATATATATATATATTGACTTTTATACTTTGTTCGAGTTATAAAATATGTGAGTCACAAGTCCGAGTTATCACTTCTCGGTCCATTGTCCAAATCTAATGTTAAGGCGGTTGTCGAAATCAACCATTGACTAAAAAGTCAAGGTGACCTCGACGTCGCTCAAAGTCCACATGTCCAAACAATAATCAAGATAATCCCCGTCAAATTCCAAAACCAATCCACTCAAACAAACTACAAGCTCGGGGTCCGACTACGGTACCCAACTAACCTATCTCCGTCATTCTAATGCCGTAACAACCATTGCCGAGACCACGAGGGCCTCGGCCTCCTTATTACTCCTTCGGCCACAAACAAAATCAACAACAACAATAATATTAACAACTAGAACATATATACATTCCGGGTTGATTTACCAAGTCAAACCCCGAATCAAGAGACTCATTGGAGTCTCGGCTGTAACAAAAGCCTTGTGGGCCCCACCCGAGACCACCATGGTCTCGGCTAGCTCACCCAAGCTCGACACACAACCAAACCGAGCCCCAAGGGTCACGGTACCAACAAAACATCAACCAAACTATAATCCAAACACCCTCAATCAACAACCAAGAATCACAAGGACCAAAATAATCCGAAAATGACACAAGCCGAGAGCATGAGCTCTCGGTTATACCTCGTCCCAACAAGAAAACATAAACCCGGATACCAAACTCTCCATTAACTCATTTTATCAAAAACCCACTTGTTGTCTCGCGTTATGAACCATAAACCCAAAAGAAACATTGAATTCGTGACCCTTAGGTCACGTTTTCTTCAAGATTCGAGTAAGAACTCGTCTCACCTTCGTGTTTACAAGATGACGACGTGACAAGCTTCGAAAACGAGGGCGATGGTGGTGGTTTTCGTGGTTTAGCGAGATGAAAAAGAGGCGTTTAGGGCGCGTGATTTATGTCAAAAGATAGATCGGAACAAGGTGGTGATGATGGTGGTGTTAGTTTGTTTAGGAGGGGGGCAGTGGCGGTGGTGGTGATGTTTTAAGGTGGCGGTGGTGATGATGAAAGAGAGAGAGAGATGAGAGAATGAAGATGAGGTGAGGTTGTGTTTGTGTGTGTGTGTGAGTCGGTCCACAAGGATGATTTTATGTAATTTATAAAAAAAAATGATAATAATAATAATAATATTAGTAGTATGGTGTAGGGTGGCTAGGAGTGGATCACTCGAGCCAAACCCGTAAACTTATTTAAAACAAACCAACTCTCTCTCGAACCGAGATCATTTTCAAATATTTAACTTCTCACGATACTTTCCATAAATATAACATAACCGAACCAACATTTTAAATATATAAATTTTGTTAGGCTATCCTAGTGCCGGAGTCAACGTAGTACTTAATAATAATCTCACCAATAAATCACCACATATATTCCATATAAAATTTAAAATCCCAATACGAATTCCATATAAACCACAAATTTAAAAATCACGATTCAAAGTTTACAACTTATCGCGAATAGACTTATAAATATTTCAAAGTCATTAAATTTAAAGTAATGCGGATTTTTAAATAGCTCCCTATTTTGCCAGTTGTCACATCCTCCCCGCCTTAGAAGAAACCCGTCCCGGGTTTCTCTCGGAACAATGCATCTACGAAGTGAAAAGATTCGAATATCTCTTTCGAAACTCATCCTCACGTTCCCACGTAAATTCCGGTCCATGACGGGAATTCCAACGAACCTTAATGAGTGGAATGCGACTTCGCTTGATTCGCTTAATCTCTCGATCCAAGATCTCAATCGGCTCTTCCACAAAGTTCAATTTCTCATCAACTCGAATATCCTTCATCGGTATCACCGGTGTTTCGTCAGAAAGACATTTCTTCAAATTACTCACTTGAAATACATTGTGAACCTTACTCAATTCTTGTGGTAACTCCAACCGATAAGCTACGGGCCCAATTCTTTCCAAAATAAGAAACGGTCTAATGTAGCGGGGATTAAGTTTCCCACGTTTTCCGAAATGTATCACTCCTTTCCAAGGTGAGACTTTCAGCATCACTTTGTCTCCAACCTGGAACTCTAGGGGTTTACGTCTCTGATCGGCGTAACTTTTCTGCCTATCTCTAGCTGCTTGTAATCGATCACGAATCTGAGTCACCTTCTCAGTAGTTTCCAATATAAGCTCGGGGCCGGTAAGTTGGCTATCTCCAACCTCAGCCCAACCAATAGGCGAACGGCATTTACGACCATATAAGGCTTCGAATGGTGCAGCCTTAAGACTTGTGTGGTAGCTATTGTTATAGGAGAATTCCGCAAGGGGTAGATACTTCTCCCAGCCTTTACCAAAGTCTATTATGCATGCACGTAACATATCCTCTAGGGTCTGAATAGTTCTCTCACTTTGACCATCGGTTTGGGGGTGATATGCAGTACTCATATCAAGTCTCATCCCCAAAGCGGTTTGAAGTGATCGCCA
>LBNU01023774.1:59907-75273 GCA_014162995.1 Artemisia annua
AATTAGATTAAATAATCAAATAATCAAATCGTTTACAAAAAAAAAGGAAAGATATTGTACAAATTAGGGTTAGGTTTTTGAGGGGCTTTTGTATATCGACCTGTTTGTTTGTTTGAATTGAAAATTAGGGTTTTGGATTCGGGTTTTGGTTTTGTATTTGCAACTTTGAAGCTGAGTAGAGGGTTTAAAAAATCCATAAATATTCAATTTGCAATTTGGCCAAATCACAAGGACCAAAAACGCAATTTACTCTATTTAATAATTAACAACATTAATAAATGGCGTTTTAATGCAACATAACACACAAGTTACCGCTGTGGCATAGTCAAATTGCAACAATCTCTTTGACGATTTACTTTCCATCAAGAATCAGGTATCTCTATAATCAAAACACACAATTAGATTCAATAATCAAATAATCAAATCGTTTATAAAAAAAAGGAAAGATATTGTACAAATTAGGTTTAGGGTTTTGAGAGGATTTTGTGATTTGACCTGTTTGTTTGTTTGAATTGAAAATTATGGTTTTGGTTTTGGGTTATGGTTCTGTATTTGCAATTTTGAAGCTGAGTAGAGGGTATAAAAAATCCATAAATCTTTAATTTAAAATTTGGCCAAACCACAAATACCAAGAAAGCAATTCACTCTATTTAATATTTAACAACATTAATAAAAGGCGTTTTAATACAACATAACGAACAAGTTACCGTTGTGGCGTAGTCAAATTGCAGCAATCTCTTTGACGATTTGTTTTCCGTCAAGAATCAGGTTTTTCTATAATCAAAGCACACAATTAGATTAAATAATCAAATAATCAAATCGTTTACAAAAAAAAAGGAAAGATATTGTACAAATTAGGGTTAGGGTTTTGAGGGGATTTTGTGATTCAACCTGTTTGTTTGTTTGAATTGAAAATTAGGTTGGTTTTGGGTTTTGGTTTTATATTTGCAACTTTGAAGCTGAGTAGAGGGTTTAAAAAATCTATAATTATTTAATTTGCAATTTGGCCAAACCACAAGGACCAAAAACGCATTTTACTCTATTTAATATTTAACAACATTAATAAAAGGCGTCTTAATACAACATAACACATAAGTTACCGTTGTGGCGTAGTCAAATTGCAACAATCTCTTTGACGATTTGTTTTTGTAACACCCCCAAAATTCGGGTCTAGCGGAAGCATACAAGCATTGGGGTGCTACGAAAATTGGTATCACAACACAAGGCACAAAGTATGGTTTTTATTTCATTAATATAAAATAAAAGTTGTCATGTAAGACATAAAGTTTACATGATATAAAAATAGTGCGGAAATAGGCCCATAAAATAATTGAAGTAGTCCCAAATGTTCATCAGAGTCGCCTATGACCATGCCCTTTTGTCAAGCGCCTTCAATTAGTGAGCTAACGCCTTAAACCTGAGAATACACGCTAAAGGTCAGCTTACGCTGGTGAGTTCATAGAGTTTAAGTTATAAAAACAGTTTAGGACCTGAAAAGTTTTAGTGCTATGTGTGACCAGGGAGGCGTAGACATACATTCCATACTTTCACAATTCCATATGAATTACTATCATACTCATACTAGTTTACCACCTTTCGCGAAGGCGGAGGGTTAGGTGCGAGCGGGCCACATCTCGACGGTACACTAGCCAGGAACACTAACAGTAAGGAACCACCCATTACTGCCCCGAACTAGGCCGTAAGTAGAGTTTATTCCAAAGTAGGGTATCGCCCTAGTTTTAGGTCAACATCTACTATTGTCTACCCTTAACTAGTCCACACATGTAGCAAAACAATTTGTAGTTGCAGGTCCAAGAAAAAAACAGTTTGAGCGAGAAAGCTCTCATATAAACCAGGCAAACACATAATGCCTTCAATTACTCAATTCAAATATATCGATAAATCACTCAATCAATCAAATCTTAATCAAACCGTTCACGTATTCAAGTAAGAAATCAATGAATTTAGTTAACAGAGCATGTATTCTCCCCCAAAAGTAGTTATGAAAGCTTATTTAAAAGAAGGGGGCTATGAACTCACCTTAGCCACAGCAAAGCAAAGATCACGACGGACACAACTTGGCATCTAGAGCTAATCACAACGATATCCAAAAGATGGGCACGACGGCACCAAGTAGTACGAACATGAGGGTACATCCTAGTACGCATACGATAATCTCAAAATAATAAAGTCTATATAAGACGATGTGTCATATTTTTCGTGGATTACTCGAATCATTACTTGTAAAAAGTTTAGTATCAACGTTTCGTAAGAAAGCGTTATGTTTCGTGTGGTGTGGTAAGAAGACTTAGACTCAAAATACAACTCATACCAAAATGATAATTACTTCAACTTACAACTCACGCCAATAGAGGAAAAGATATCGACATATAACTCACGCCCAAGAGGAAATCGACATTGTCAAGATCAAGAAATACTAATCAACTCAAGTCATTTAAAGAAAATCTAGAAAATGACCACGATTAACCATATAATTTAAATAGATAAGTTTCGGCGTTTACCCCATAACCCCAAATGGTTTATATAAAATGTACTCGTTTTATAAGGAAATCACAAGTTAATAACTCTATTATGAAAGAGTTTTAAGGATTTAATAAAACTATACGTTTTAAATTCCTTGTCGGGTTTTAATAAAATAATCTTATAAAAGATTAGAAATAAAAGTGTAAGTTTAGAAAGTTTTATATAAATTTCGACATGACGCGTCCATTTATATAACCTTCCCAAGTCAAAGACTTTAATTAAATCAACTCTCCAAAACGATATTTCCCGACAATTATTAGAAACCGTAAAGTGTATTCGTTGATTATTAGACTTTATTTACTTATTGTGTATTCGTCGCAAATCAAATATATTGAATTCGTATCGAGTCTAATATATTGTATTCGGTCCAAGTCCAATAAGTCTAAAACGTCCAATGTCCAACGAGTATTGTTATAAGTCCAATAATTGTCCATACGTAATCAATCCATTAAATACTTATGTCAAAGGCCATGTATCTAGTCCAAGGTATAACCGAAACATACCAATGTTCTCAAGAGTCAAAAACAATTATAATACATTAGTTCCATATTCCTTATCCGTATTTAATAAATATTAACCATTTTACTTAACCAAAATAGTTACACAACATTAAAATTTAAATCCAATCTCAACTCAATTAGGCCTTGACCCATTACCATTATCAAACCCATCATTTGACGCACTCTATGGAACTGAAATCACAACACGGTATGCAATGCAAAACATGACAACATGTAAACAAGTATTCGACCACAACACCCCTTGGTGTTTCGTGGTCAATCCGAGGCCAAATAAGTACTCAACACCCAAACTGAATAAGCTCTTAGGAGCTTTTTACCATCGAACCAAAAGCAAGCCTAACACCCTACGTGAGTGATTTGGCCGAGCAAGTATCCAATCAGAATCGAGATACAAGAAGTGAATAAGAAATCAACACTAATTCGAGACCAAAATGGCCCAAGGCCCAATAAGCGAAAACAAACAGTTACCCTTTGTGATTTTTATGACTGAACCGAGACCAACAAACCTTCACTAACCATTTCTTACCACACGAATCTTAGCCAACAGCATGTTTTAAATTCGTTCTTAAATCTGGTTATAAATCCTTAAATCACAAAACTAATAACAACCATTTATTTCTGTTTTCAATTCCATTTAGAAATAGATCTCGTTTTTAACCCATAATTGTCAAAATGAAGTCAATCCCATATAAGCCGTTAAGTATAGTCACCAAGTATTTAATCCAGTAAGTATCATTCGTCGAGTCCCCAAGTAACCGAAACTTACCACGCATTCAAAGACCCAAAACAATTAATATTGTTAGTCCATTTAAATCCAATAACTATTAACACACGCTTAGCTTTTCAAAATTATAACTTCACACCAATTAGTATCAAATACACTATAAATTTTATAAACAAGCACATTTTACCTTATTTGTTATATGTTCTTAGCCAAGCTCAACTGTTAACCAAAAAGAAGATGAGCTAGGAATAAATAGGAGAAAAATATAAACTGAGACTAAACTCTCGACACCCTTGTGTCGTCTGAGCCGAGACCCATGGTATGGCAGACACACGCACCCTACGTGGGTGGTGTCTATGTCGGAACCACACAACAACTCGTCCAATATTCAACAACACAATAACAACCAATTCAGACTAGTACCATTTTAAATGTTACTTAACCACACGAAGCTGATATGTTAAATTTTGTCTCAATCCAAGTCTGTGTACAACGGGTCTCGACCCGAAATCAAATTGAAACCAAACAAGCGCCCCTTACCAGTTTCTTACCACACAAAACCTTCTCAAAACAATGTTTTCAATCCAGTTTTTAATCACAAGTTACTATCCTTATTTTATACTCATATTTTTATCCACGAAAACTTGACAATATATATAAATCGGTGATAAATAAAAAGAATTAGGAGATGGGGTCTCACGATTTACCAAATCGAGAACAAACGATGAGAGACGTGAGGCGAAGAGACGAAGAGACAGTGGTGGTGGTGTCCTTCGAGTACAACTCGGACCACTAAACAAATACACGAGCAAACGAAACCTTGATCTACTCATAATAGTAGCGTCAAAATAAAGTAAACAACGGCAGCTACAACACAACTCAGCTCTCGATCTATCCTTAGCTTGGTCAAGAAGTGGTGCCGGTGGCGCGTGTTGTAGCTCAACGTACAAGGAAGGTTGTTAGGTGAGTGATGGTGATGGTGATGTGATGTAGAAAGTGGTTGTGGTGGCGCGTATAGGGGTTTGACGGCGCGTTCACCACGGATCCATGACAATGAAAGTGATATAACGTAGGTTTCATGATTATGTTGATGGTGGAAGTGGTGGTGATGACCGAGGAGATGGTGGTCGGTGTTGGCAGCGGCGGCTGCAAAAAGGAGAGGAGGAGAGTGGAAAGAGGTGAACCCTAAAAATGAAATATGAGGGTTTTTGCTTCCCTATTTATACTCCCCTAAAGTTTATAGAATGCAAATTACAACTTGTAGGATTTACCAAAGACGAGGGGTGGTTGCGAAATATTACTACAAGGACCAAAAGTAAGATTTCTGAAATCTTTTACGAAATAGGCTCGGGGCTCTTTTTGACTAGTAAACGATAGATTCAAAACATGAGGATAACGCCAACGCTCTCAGAATAATATTTCCGATAAAAATGATTATAAATACGTCTAGTTTCTCATGAATAATACCAAACTCAAAATAGATGATCTTTTCTCCGAATAGAACTTGGGAGGAATTTTTGCCGGTTGTCACAGTTTTCCATCAAGAATCAGGTATCTCTATAATCAAAACACAATTAGATTCAATAATCAAATAATCAAGTCGTTTATATAAAAAAAAAAGGAAAGATATTGTACAAATTAGGGTTAGGGTTTTGAGGGGATTTTGTTATTCGACCTGTTTGTTTATTTGAATGAAAATTAGGGTTTTGGTTTGGGGTTTTGGTTCTGTATTTGCAACTTTGAAGCTGAGTAGAGGGTTTAAAAAATCCATAAATCTTCAATTTGCAATTTGGCCAAACCACAAGGACCAGAAACGCAATTTACTCTATTTAATATTTAACAACATTAATAAAAGGCGTTTTAATACAACAGAACTCACAAGTTACCGTTGTGGCGTAGTTAAATTGTAGCAATCTCTTTGGCGATTTGTTTTCCATCAAGAATCAGGTATCTCTATAATCAAAACACACAATTAGATTCAATAATCAAATAATCAAATCGTTTTTAAAAAAAAAAGGAAAGATATTGTACAAATTAGGGTTAGGGTTTTGAGGGGATTTTGTGATTCGACCTGTTTGTTTGTTTGAATTGAAAATTAGGGTTTTGGTTTTGGGTTTTGGTTCTGTATTTGCAACTTTGAAGCTGAGTAGAGGGTTTAAAAAATCCATAAATCTTCAATTTGCAATTTGGCCAAACCACAAGGACCAAAAACGCAATTTACTCTATTTAATATTTAACAACATTAATAAAAGGCGTTTTAATACAACATAACACACAAGTTACCGTTGTGGCGTAGTCAAATTGCAGCAATCTCTTTGACGATTTGTTTTCCATCAAGAATCAGGTATCTCTATAATCAAAGCACGCAATTAGATTCAATAATCAAAAAATCGAATCGTTTAAAAAAAAAAGGAAAGATATTGTACAAATTAGGGTTAGGGTTTTGAGGGGATTTTGTGATTCGACCTGTTTGTTTGTTTGAATTGAAAATTATGGTTTTGGTTTTGGGTTTTGGTTCTGTATTTGCAACTTTGAAGCTGAGTAGAGGGTTTAAAAAATCCATAAATCTTCAATTTAAAATTTGGCCAAACCACAAAGACCAAAAACGCAATTTACTCTATTTAATATTTAACAACATTAATAAAAGGCGTTTTAATACAACATAACGCACAAGTTACCGTTGTGGCGTAGTCAAATTGCAGCAATCTCTTTGACGATTTGTTTTCCATCAAGAATCAGGTATCTCTATAATCAAAGCACACAATTAGATTAAATAATCAAATAATCAAATCGTTTACAAAAAAAAAAGGAAAGATATTGTACAAATTAGGGTTAGGGTTTTGAGGGGATTTTGTGATTCGAGCTGTTTGTTTGTTTGAATTGAAAATTAGGGTTTTGGTTTTGGGTTTTGGGTTTTGGGTTTTGGTTCTGTATTCGCAACTTTGAAGCTGAGTAGAGGGTTTAAAAAATCCATAAATATTCAATTTGAAATTTGGCCAAACCACAAGGACTAAAAACGCAATTTACTCTATTTAATATTTAACAACATTAATAAAAGGCGTTTTAATACAACATAACACACAAGTTACAGTTGTGGCATAGTTAAATTGCAATAATCTCTTTGACGATTTGTTTTCCATCAAGAATCAGGTATCTCTATAATCAAAACATACAATTAGATTCAATAATCAAATAATCAAGTCGTTTATATATAAAAATGGAAAGATATTGCACAAACTAGGTTTAGGGTTTTGAGTGGATTTTGTTATTCGACCTGTTTGTTTGTTTGAATTGAAAATTAGTGTTTTGGTTTTGGGTTTTGGTTTTGTATTTGCAACTTTGAAGCTGAGTAGAGGGTTTAAAAAATCCATAAATCTTCAATTTGCAATTTGGCCAAACCACAAGGACCAAAAACACAATTTACTCTATTTAATATTTAACAACATTAATAAAAGGCGTTTTAATACAACATAACACACAAGTTACCGTTGTGGCGTAGTCAAATTGCAGCAATCTCTTTGACGATTTGTTTTCCATCAAGAATCAGGTATCTCTATAATCAAAACACACAATTAGATTCAATAATCAAATAATCAAATCGTTTATAAAAAAAAAGGAAAGATATTGTACAAATTAGGGTTAGGGTTTTGAGGGGATTTTGTGATTCGACCTGTTTGTTTGTTTGAATTGAAAATTAGGGTTTTGGTTTTGGGTTTTGGTTCTGTATTTGCAACTTTGAAGCTGAGTAGAGGGTTTAAAAAATCCATAAATCTTCAATTTGCAATTTGGCCAAACCACAAGGACCAAAAACGCAATTTACTCTATTTAATATTTAACAACATTAATAAAAGGCGTTTTAATACAACATAACACACAAGTTACCGTTGTGGCGTAGTCAAATTGCAGCAATCTCTTTGACGATTTGTTTTCCATCAAGAATCAGGTATCTCTATAATCAAAACATACAATTAGATTCAATAATCAAATAATCAAGTCGTTTATATATAAAAATGGAAAGATATTGCACAAACTAGGTTTAGGGTTTTGAGTGGATTTTGTTATTCGACCTGTTTGTTTGTTTGAATTGAAAATTAGTGTTTTGGTTTTGGGTTTTGGTTTTGTATTTGCAACTTTGAAGCTGAGTAGAGGGTTTAAAAAATCCATAAATCTTCAATTTGCAATTTGGCCAAACCACAAGGACCAAAAACACAATTTACTCTATTTAATATTTAACAACATTAATAAAAGGCGTTTTAATACAACATAACGCACAAGTTACCGTTGTGGCGTAGTCAAATTGCAGCAATCTCTTTGACGATTTGTTTTCCATCAAGAATCAGGTATTTATAATCAAAACACACAATTAGATTCAATAATCAAATAATCAAATCGTTTCCAAAACAAAGAAAGACATTGTACAAATTAGGGTTAGGGTTTTGAGGGGATTTTGTGATTCGACCTGTATGTTTGTTTGAATTGAAAATTAGTGTTTTGGTTTTGGGTTTTTGTTTTGTATTTGCAACTTTGAAGCTGAGTAGAGGGTTTAAAAAATCCATAAATCTTCAATTTAAAATTTGGCCAAACCACAAAGACCAAAAACGCAATTTACTCTATTTAATATTTAACAACATTAATAAAAGGCGTTTTAATACAACATAACACACAAGTTACCGTTGTGGCGTAGTCAAATTGCAGCAATCTCTTTGACGATTTGTTTTCCATCAAGAATCAGGTATCTCTATAATCAAAACACACAATTAGATTCAATAATCAAATAATCAAATCGTTTAAAAAAAAAAAGGAAAGATATTGTACAAATTAGGGTTAGGGTTTTGAGGGGATTTTGTGATTCGACCTGTTTGTTTGTTTGAATTGAAAATTAGGTTGGTTTTGGGTTTTGGTTTTATATTTGCAACTTTGAAGCTGAGTAGGGGGTTTAAAAAATCTATAATCATTTAATTTGTAATTTGGCCAAACCACAAGGACCAAAAACGCAATTTACTCTATTTAATATTTAACAACATTAATAAAAGGCGTCTTAATACAACATAACACATAAGTTACCGTTGTGGCGTAGTCAAATTGCAACAATCTCTTTGACGATTTGTTTTCCATCAAGAATCAGGTATCTCTATAATCAAAACACAATTAGATTCAATAATCAAATAATCAAGTCGTTTATATAAAAAAAAAGGAAAGGTATTGTACAAATTAGGGTTAGGGTTTTGAGTGGATTTTGTTATTCGACCTGTTTGTTTATTTGAATTGAAAATTAGGGTTTTGGTTTGGGGTTTTGGTTCTGTATTTGCAACTTTGAAGCTGAGTAGAGGGTTTAAAAAATCCATAAATCTTCAATTTGCAATTTGGCCAAACCACAAGGACCAGAAACGCAATTTACTCTATTTAATATTTAACAACATTAATAAAAGGCGTTTTAATACAACATAACGCACAAGTTACCGTTGTGGCGTAGTCAAATTGCAGCAATCTCTTTGACGATTTGTTTTCCATCAAGAATCAGGTATCTCTATAATCAAAACACACAATTAGATTCAATAATCAAATAATCAAATCGTTTATAAAAAAAAAGGAAAGATATTGTACAAATTAGGGTTAGGGTTTTGAGGGGATTTTGTGATTCGACCTGTTTGTTTGTTTGAATTGAAAATTAGGGTTTTGGTTTTGGGTTTTGGTTCTGTATTTGCAACTTTGAAGCTGAGTAGAGGGTTTAAAAAATCCATAAATCTTCAATTTGCAATTTGGCCAAACCACAAGGACCAAAAACGCAATTTACTCTATTTAATATTTAACAACATTAATAAAAGGCGTTTTAATACAACATAACACACAAGTTACCGTTGTGGCGTAGTCAAATTGCAGCAATCTCTTTGACGATTTGTTTTCCATCAAGAATCAGGTATCTCTATAATCAAAACACACAATTAGATTCAATAATCAAATAATCAAATCGTTTATATAAAAAAAAAAAGGAAAGATATTGTACAAATTAGGGTTAGGGTTTTAAGGGGATTTTGTGATTCGACCTGTTTGTTTGTTTGAATTGAAAATTAGGGTTTTGGTTTTGGGTTTTGGTTCTATATTTGCGACTTTGAAGCTGAGTAGAGGGTTTAAAAAATCTATAAATCTTCAATTTGCAATTTGGCCAAACTACAAGGACCAGAAACGCAATTTCATCTATTTAATATTTAACAACATTAATAAAAGGCGTTTTAATACAACATAACGCACAAGTTACCGTTGTGGCGTAGTCAAATTGCAACAATCTCTTTGACGATTTATTTTCTATCAAGAGTCAGGTATCTTTATAATCAAAACACACAATTAGATTCAATAATCAAATAATCAAATCGTTTATAAAAAAAAGGAAAGATATTGTACAAATTAGGCTTAGGGTTTTGAGGGGATTTTGTGATTCGACCTGTTTGTTTGTTTGAATTGAAAATTATGGTTTTGGTTTTGGGTTTGCAACTTTGAAGCTGAATAGAGGGTTTAAAAAATCCACAAATGTTCAATTTAAAATTTGGCCAAACCACAAACACCAAAAACGCAATTTACTCTATTTAATATTTAACAATATTAATAAAAGGCATTGTAATACAACATAATGAACAAGTTTCCGTTGTGGCATAGCCAAATTGCAACAAATCTCTTTGACAATTTGTTTTCCATCAAGAATCAGGTATCTCTATAATCAAAGCACACAATTAGATTAAATAATCAAATAATCAAATCGTTTACAAAAAAAAAAGGAAAGATATTGTACAAATTAGGGTTAGGGTTTTGAGGGGATTTTGTGATTCGACCTGTTTGTTTGTTTGAATTGAAAATTAGGGTTTTGGTTTTGGGTTTTGGTTCTGTATTTGCAACTTTGAAGCTGAGTAGAGGGTTTAAAAAATCCATAAATCTTCAATTTGCAATTTGGCCAAACCACAAGGACCAAAAACGCAATTTACTCTATTTAATATTTAACAACATTAATAAAAGGCGTTTTAATACAACAGAACACATAAGTTACCGTTGTGGCGTAGTCAAATTGCAACAATCTCTTTGACGATTTGTTTTCCATCAAAAATCAGGTATCTTTATAATCAAAACAAACAATTAGATTTAATAATCAAATAATCAAGTCGTTTATATATAAAAAAAGGAAAGATATTGTACAAATTAGGGTTGGGGTTTTGAGGGGATTTTGTGATTCGACCTGTTTGTTTGTTTGAATTGAAAATTAGGGTTTTGGTTTTGGGTTTTTGTTTTGGGTTTGCAACTTTGAAGCTGAGTAGAGGGTTTAAAAAATCCATAAATCTTCAATTTGCAATTAGGCCAAACCACAAGGACCAAAACGCAATTTACTCTATTTAATATTTAACAACATTAAAAAAAGGTGTTTTAATACAACATAACACACAAGTTACCGTAGAGGCGTAGTTAAATTGTAGCAATCTCTTTGACGATTTGGTTTCCATCAAGAATCAGGTATCTCTATAATCAAAAAACACAATTAGATTCAATAATCAAATAATCAAATCGTTTTTAAAAACAAAGGAAAGATATTGTACAAATTAAGGTTAGGGTTTTGAGCGGATTTTGTGATTCGACCTGTTTGTTTGTTTGAATTGAAAATTAGGGTTTTGGTTTTGGGTTTTGATTCTGTATTTGCAACTTTGAAGCTAAGTAGAGGGATTAAAAAATCCATTAATCTTCAATTTGCAATTTGGCCAAACCACAAGGACCAAAAACGCAATTTACTCTATTTAATAATTAACACATTAATAAAAGGCGTTTTAATGCAACATAACACACAAGTTACCGTTGTGGCGTAGTCAAATTGCAGCAATCTCTTTGACGATTTATTTTCCATCAAGAATTAGGTATCTCTATAATCAAAACACACAATTAGATTCAATAATCAAATAATCAAATCGTTTATAAAAAAGGAAAGATATTGTACAAATTAGGTTTACGGTTTTGAGGGGATTTTGTTATTCGACCTGTTTGTTTGTTTGAATTGAAAATTATGGTTTTGATTTTGGGTTATGGTTCTGTATTTGCAACTTTGAAGCTGAGTAGAGGGTATAAAAAATCCATAAATCTTTAATTTAAAATTTGGCCAAACCACAAATACCAAAAAAGCAATTTACTCTATTTAATATTTAACAACATTAATAAAAGGCGTTTTAATACAACATAACGAACAAGTTACCGTTGTGGCGTAGTCAAATTGCAGCAACCTATTTGACGATTTGTTATTCATCAAGAATCAGGTATCTCTATAATCAAAGTACACAAATAGATTAAATAATCAAATATTTCAAGCCTTTATCGTACTAATAAATATAAAAACGAGAAAATTCAATTTCCCACCAAAAATAAAATAATTAGAGGAAAATAGGAATATGGGAGTAAGGAGTCTTCACAAGTAACTTCCATGGATAATTTTAGCATAGATGCTTATGAAAGAACAATGATTTCGTTTTACGCTTAGTCTGGGGGGACTTGTGAAAAATCAAGGACGACGAATTTTAACCGTTAGGTCGCTTCTCTATGAGTCGTGTTTCTACTCGATGATCCTCATAGTTATCTTTAGGATAATGAAAGTCATCATACCGTCACCCGAATAAGGTTAGGATGTAAATATATAGATAGATAATAAATAAGTAGGATAACCGGGGCATTTTTGGGATTTAAAATTTAGTAGTCTCTTTTGAAAATTTTGCTACTTTCAAAGTTGATAAAAAGAGATGAGGAATTTTAGATTTCAAAAAATGTGAGCTCATAACATTGCGTGAGGACACGGCAATATCTTAGTCTGGGGGATTTTGGTATGTGTGAAAATACATACCTTTATTGGACTAAAATCAGACCTAAAAGACCAAAAACCCGACCATAAATGCTAAATATATATGTATTTGTGTTTTTGTACATGTAGGTAAGAAAATATGAGAAACGGACAAAAACCGAGCCAAAATCACCAAAAGCGAGCACGAGATGTGGAATTAGTCAAAAGCCGAGGCCGGGAATGCTAAATAGTCAAAGAAAAGCTCAAGAAGTCAAAACAAGTCCCTAGAGATTCAAGAATTGTTAAGAAAGGCCCTTGGGAAATATTTGTGAAGAATGACAGCTTTGGTCCTTGGTAAAAATTTTTTACTAAATCCTAAACTTATATAAACTTACTAACCAAATCCGGATACTATCTAAACCCTTAACCCATTATTTACATAAACCCATTTACAAACTTTACACCACCAGGCCCACAAACACCCCTAGCCCAAAGCCACCACAATTTATATAAAACTAAACCCGATCAAACACCCAATTACCAGTCAAAATAACATAAAAAATATAATGCGCCCCTTTCACCCATTGTTACTGTGTACCTTTCTTCCCTATTTCACCCCCTGGTTAAATTACCAAACACCAATACCTCGTAGACTCTAGAATTTTCTGCCAACATGACATATCCTGCCAACGTGGATGAATTGGAGCTTTCTCAGAACCTCCCAGAAGAAATCAAGGTCTAGAAGAAAAGGAAGGATCAATATAAAGAGTTTTCTAGTAGGATTGATGTCGGTGAAAGGATCATGAAGCTTCTAGCAAGAACTCCACCGCCATTCACAGGCTATAAAAGGGACCCTCTGCCATGGTTCAAGTGAGTAGTTTTGGAGGGTTGTTTAGGAGTAGTTCTAGTGTAGAATTTTAGGATCAAAATTATGTTCTTAAGTGTCATGTTTAATGTAATCCTTCTTCTGAATTAGTGTAATCTTTTTCAAGTTTAATAATAGTGTCATTTGTGCCTTATTACGTTTACTGTTTCTTTGCTTTTAAGATATAGTTTTCATCAAAAGCTATTATTTCACTGTTATTTAAGCTAATTTAGATAAGTTTCTAGCTTTAAATTTAGATAAAGTCTGTTCCTGTAAAGTTTTTACTAAAAAAATAAAAAAATAATAAAAAATAAAAAAAAATAAAAATTAAAGGGTACATAAGCTCTCAAAAGCTAATCCCCCTGCTGAAAAGACTCATTTAAGCTGATCCATAACTTTGGTGAGTTATCTTTAGCTTCCAGGATCACATTCTACCTCATAGCTTTTACCAAGTAAGTCTCCTTTCATATTTTTGCAGTCTTAGTTCATGTTTCTGTTTATTAGCTTAAAACTATTCACTGTCATCTACTTTAGTTGTTAGTAGCTTAATATTTGCTTATATTGTGGTTTTACTTATTCTAGTATAGCCTTGCAATCTTACTGCCTAGTTATAGGGTAATCTCCATTTTTGTGTTCTTGTTGCTTAGTGTTGAATTTTCTTGTTAGTTTAACTCAGAATATAGATAGGTAATTCAGTTTGATCATTAGAATTGGATTTAGAAGCTTAATTAGTAAAAACGTAGTGTAAACTGCCATTAAAGGACTGTTTGGGTACAGGGGAATTTATGTGTTCATTGTGTGTTTAGTTGTTGTTCTTCCTCCATCAGTAGATCACAATAGGGTTATATTTAAGTATATAAAGCATTGAATTGGGAAGATTATAGAGCAAAAAGTCAAAGATTACACTTTCATTTAACTTTGAGTTCATTAAGCTGATGTTGTGACTGCCATGTCTACGATTAGGAGAACAATTGTTAGACTTAGCTAATTTGGTTTCAAAATAGCATAATATTATCAGCATAGGTTTAGAATTGCCTCAGTGATATACCCAATTTAGCAAACTAGTATGCAATAGGAAGTCAAAACTAGAGTAAACTGCCATTTGTAGCTAAGACTGCATTTCTGTGTTCCTTGTTGAGAGTTGCTGTATTTTATTGATTAGTTAGGCATTTAAATACCAGTTAGGAAGCAGTGAATTGATCATTAGTTTGATAGTATTAAGCAAAATCTAAAAACTTAGATGCAACTACTCGATATTAAGGGGATGTTTGGTTAATAAGCTTTACTTCCTGTATTCTAGATATTTGTAGGTGTTAGATTAGTTCCAGTGATCCATATGGGTCTAATTAGAGAGCATATGCAGTAAGAAACCCTTAGGTCTTTTTATAAAAAGTCAAAATCTCTTTCTAAGCTCCATTTAGTGTTAGGTGGAAGCTGTGAATGTGCATTATTGGTAGATGATAAAGGGTGGATTTAGGCTCTTAAACTCCATAGTAGCTAAATATTACATCTAGGACAGATCATAGTAGAAACTCACTTTGGCACTTTAGCGTGCCAACCAAAAAGTCAAAGTTAAGGTTAAAACTGGTTCAAGTAATCTGATAGGCTATTGTAAGGGTAGTAATGAGCTAGGATTAAGACGGCTCTTAGTTTTTTGAGTATGTATCTAGTGGTCTTCCTTTTGCCCCTTAACCTTCCCCTAATTAGCTTATTAAGTGCTTATAATTAAGCTCAAGTAGAGGGTGTTAAGCATTTTCTTGGAAACGGCTCATTGATTTTTCAGGCTGACGGCCAGGGCTTATTTGAGGTTTTTGAGTTTAGTTAGGTTCGTTTAGGTCTAGTTACACTAATACCTTTGAGTTTTGTCATACTAGTGTTATTTCTTATTCAAAAGTGCTTATTTTCAAATCAATAC
>LBNU01023775.1:0-26759 GCA_014162995.1 Artemisia annua
CTAAGAACTCATTGGAAAGTCGGCATATAACCACTTGGGGTAGTTTACGTTGTCACTTTTAAGTCCCTGCACTTGCTAATTGCATTTTGTGTTATATATTGTCAGATCGTTATTGTACATCTTCATTTCAATTCCAACAACCATAGTGTAATAACAATCACATAATCCTAATGCGGTTAGCTACTCCCCAAGTCACTTATTCGCTCGAGTAAGAGACAACGCCCTCCTTCTCCACAACTCAGGACTCCAAGTAACTCCTTAACAGCATTCAGGCGCATCCAGCGATTTTTCCAGTGTCAACTTTGCATTTACCCCATCTGGCACTGACGTCTTTGCAATCCAGTCCTTTGGACTGTTGGATTCAATCTCTTTTTGCAAAAGATGTACCAGCTCCACTTTGGTGCGCGGTCTCAGTAGAGGACTCAGTGGAGTCTCAACTCTCCTCCCTATTACTCTTCTTTTTTAGCCTACTAGGAATGAGCACAAACTTCGAAACAAACCATCGGTTGTGACTCTTCATTTTTTAACGACACAGGGGAAACATATATCCTCTCCAGGATTTCATTGCATCTGCCTGCTTAATCTGTGCGGAGTGCGTTTATGGTTCCAATACGTTCCGGATATAGCCTGTCACAAGTGTGACTACTTGTGTACAATATCCTGATTGCTCCTGGATGTCTAGTCATATATTGGGTACGCTCCGCTTAAGTTGGCGTTGTTGTGGCGCTCTTAAAACAAGCGGTTGAGTGTGTGGTATCGTGATTTTTGTCCACACAACTACCATATACAGTAAACCACAATCGATTGTCAAAGTTTAGTAAATAAATTTGAATTTTGAGAGTGTTGATCATTCCTTCCAAGCTAGCATTCGACACAGGTTTTCTTTTATACAACACGCCAGAATGCTAGGAGCTGACGAGTAGAACAAGAAGTCGCACGTCGGTCTCAATCCTCAGCACCTACTTATTTAATCTCCAACCAATATACTGTTGTTGTAATTGTTCTGACACAAAGCAGATTCCCTGAACTAAGCGCCTCTCTGGCTGCCTCCCAATCATACTTAACGACGCAACCACATTCGATATAATCGTCAAATAAGATCCTGCCAGCACCACAAGCCAATCAGCCCTTTCACATCGCCGTTCATCGATCCCATTCTGAGAAGCAAGATCGGTTTCACCCTTCCTCATGGCTGATGTTGACCCATTCTCATTTCTGGGCAGCTGCTTTTTACCAAGGCAAGCTTGTTCTCTTCCTGAAAGTGCATCGAGCTTCACTGACATACAACTATATCTTCGTCTTGAAGGGATATACAACATATTGCCCTCGATAGCTCCAGAATCTGATATACATAATTTAAGCAACCCAGCCCTATATGTTATATAGTATGGTTGCGTTATTAGACTTGGGCTGTGCCCTGACAGGGGAATATATTTTAGAGAAGTTATAGAGGAGCAGACCATCGAATTGATGATGTATGGGCCGCAGCATAGTTTGTGACGATGATTATCATATTGCCAACATTGTGGATTCATAAATATGGCTTTTGTGGGCGATGCTGTATTCTCTCAGTGTGATCTTGAAAAGACTACTGCAGGAAGCCTGAAACAATTTTTCCGAGCGCTTGAAATTTTTTTCCCAGGTACTCTCTCAAGAGGATCCTATTTCCTGTAAATCCTTGATACCTCTTATTGATCTGTATTTGAGTATCAATATGTTTTAGGGAGGTTCCTGTAGAGATGCCAGTGTTTTGAGAATGTCAGCACTTCATTGTGTTGATGCCAAAGTGTCCTTTCCAGGTTTTGCCAATCTTTTGTTGTACTAGCATAGTGCATCATTCTCATTTCTCGGTTGGTTTTTGGCTAGATTTTTGGAAATAGTTTTTGTTTCTTATAGAGATATCGTTCTAGTTTGAGTTCTAGTGCCACGGAGAAGCTTCTATCATACTTCAATACATTCATATCATTATCTGAATCATATCACGTATGTCTCACCTATCGCGTATTTCATCAAGCG
This sequence comes from Artemisia annua, assembly GCA_014162995.1. Classification (NCBI taxonomy): domain Eukaryota; kingdom Viridiplantae; phylum Streptophyta; class Magnoliopsida; order Asterales; family Asteraceae; genus Artemisia; species Artemisia annua. The sequence continues at coordinate 2,017 of LBNU01023775.1, forward strand.
TCTATTCGTCAATCGAGTTTCTATATGATATTCCTGTGGAAAATATACCGACTTATGGGTTTAGTCTCGGTTATAGATAAGTCGAGTTGAGGGTATTGAGGTTGGTAAATTAAGCCAGCAATACAGAGTTCCGTTAACTAGGATTTGGGATCTTACATTTCATAATTCCCTAGATAGGTTCTTCATAGAACCAGTCGCAGGATAGAATAAAAATACCTCTTCTCTCATGCTCAAAATATCAGATAGGGTTGTCACCCTCTATGCGTAAGAAGCAGTACACTTCAGTTCGCAAAGATCTTAATGGAACTGTCAATGAGATGTGTACTCATAGAACAAGCAGTGTGACATAGATACATAGCAGGCTTACATTCGAGAGTAGGGCGGATATTCACCCAATTAATTTCAGGGAGAAGCACCCTTAGATTGACGCCAAAAGACAAGCATAATAGAGATGATGAATGGGACTTCAGGTATATGCGCATTGTTTTAACAGAGATACAACGGTGGGACTCATCACTCACTCCTCCTGGACACGATCACTATCAGAATGAATACATCTGGCGCGATTTGAGGAGAGAGAGATTGTGTTAGCGAGACGTTGATTTATTTAGTACATTTTGATGGTTTCTAGAGAGACTATATATACAGATGTAGATTCTTTTAGCACACTGTAAAGTGTCTCCTAGCCCTTAACACCTCAAATCAAAGCCCATTACCTTAACAACTACTTTGATCACTATTCCCAATATGGGTATGTCTGCACAGAGAGTTAATCAAGTCCCTATATGGAAGATTCTGTTTTTATATGCCTGTGGTATTATGAGGGGCCTTACGTACAAAGCTATGTGATATCAAAGTATGGTCTGTTTATCTCAATGATGTCTGCTATTGCATATGGGTGAATACATATTTATTCATGACTGATTCCATTACATATCGTCAAGGGAGAGCACTGATATATGTAAAGTAAGGAGAAAGTAAAGATTTGGTAAGTTTAAAGTGCTTCTTTAATGTTAGAGCTTACTGGTAAACCTTTCCTCCCCCACCTAGGATATCATACTCCGTACCCCTACATACTGCTTCCATTGTTACCTATAGTCCACTGGCTTCAGGTTTATCGGTTATAGTTAGACCTTTCATGACTCTAGTATGCTTTAGTCTGGAACTATAAGTTGATCCTATCTATTAATGAGTGTTAAGGTAAGTAGGAGTTACCATATACCACTATAAGTGGCAACAGCATTGTCATTCGCATCTTCCACTTGTTGATAGTTCTCCAGAACTTATCAACTTGTGGGTATTCAGAGAGGTGAGTGAATCATTGTCTAATTAGCAGAAAAAGAAATTGATAGCGGCTTCCTCGCCAAATTTTTTATATCGTAACTAGCTTTTGGTGCTTGTGTATCACTTACCGTTTCTTATGTTGCAATCGCTCTCCCATTCTAGTTAGTTTATCAAAGAAGGTCACTACATCATATATTAACCAGGAGATCTTAGTTTTAAAAATTCATGCATACGCTATCAGTTTAAACTCTCTAGTTTAAAACAACATAACCGTGTGAACATAGTGGTTCACAACAAGTTGTGGGTTAATTAGCAAAGACCACCAGGCTCTGATCTGCGTAAACTTTTGTTAGGATACAGCCTTTTTTACCTTAGAGATCAGTAAAGTCTACATACAGAGAATAATACTAAGATGTCTTTTAAAATCCAAGAGATATCCTCATTGATATGGCTGAAATAAGTGTTGAGCTATTCATTCTGATAACGTACGTAGGAGCAAAGAACAAAGTGAAAGAGAAGAAGACAATACTATCTGCTACTAGTCTTCCCGTCATCAATAGCGTTTTTGTGTCTATAATATTGATCAGACTCAAGTAGGAGAAAAATATAAGCGAAATGGTGTTTTGTCTTGAATACATAACAACTTTGGGAGTTTAGATAAGTGACAACTCCGTATTAGTAATTTTAACCACTCCCCTCCGCTATAAACCTTAAGCGTAAGGCACGTTAAGGTAACAACCACGGTAACATGTATCGACCAAGATATAATCCTGAAAGTACGAGTTTTAGATCAAACCTGAAGCTCAGTTTGGTACCTTGGAAGTGAAGAAAAGAGGGTTGAGTGTGTAAGGTCTAAGTAGTTCGTCAATCCACGAACAATTTCCCTCCTTTTATAAAAAGGCATCACTTATATATCATGTTCCTGACGATATGTTTAATGGATATCAGTCATCAAATAATATCGTCCACTTGCAAGAGACATGAGAGCTGACCATATCTGAAATATGCAGTTTGACTAATGACTACCTTGCAATGATAGAATGGTACTCCGTGTCAGAAACCGATATATATATATCAGTGAATCACGAGGACGCATTCATCGGACTCATGATATCTTGAGGTAGACATAACACTTCTGCTAGGAGCAAAGATAGGAGCTCTATCTTTGAAGAATAGTTCTCTCATGGAGCTCTAGAATTAGAGGTTGGTGCTCTGAGAAGATATATCCTCTGACTCTACTATTAAAAAAAGTACTCGAAAACTATACCAAAGATTTTGAATGGAAGCTGTTTCCTCCCAATCCCGCGCATAAGTTCTTTCATCATCATATCTAAGATGAAATGGTTGCAAGATGTGTATGGCGTTGGATTTCCACATGGTAGCCTCCCCTTGAAGAAGTGGTTTTGATCAACCTTTCTATCCTCAGGAGATATCCATCATCTTCTTCTTCTGGCTTACGGCGTATTCCTCGAGAATCCGCCCACTTGAATGGAAAGCCTTACTTCATGGCTTGTTCTGGAGCATCTTGAAGATGACTCACTGAGTGTCTGTATCAACTCAGGTGGACTTGATGTGTTAAAGGTATATACGACACTTTAAGTTAATTTTATTAGTTCAAATCCTAGTTAAAGGAATACCTTGGGTAATTTCAGTGAGCCGCAACAAATACCGAGAAAACCCTAGCTATCCAGGATTTTAGAGTTACAAGCCCTAAATCGCTATGTCATGATGAGTTTTAATTGCACAGATCTGAATAATTAAAAAAATCACAAACCAAGAAAACCCTAGTACAATTGCAGATAAAACCCTAAAAACGATAACCCTTTAATGCAACACAACTGAACCAAACACAATCCAAAACAATATTGATAACTCAATAATAGTAGAGGATCAAGGATGGAACGATTGAGTAGGAAAAAACGATCGGAATTTTGGGTTGTTGATGAATCGCAGATCGCCAAAAACCAAATTCCATGTGTTGGCAAGTCTTATTCCTAAATTGGCGGCCCAAAACAATCAATTCTTCTTATATTTCGTAAAATTAGTGGTAGCTATAATCTATTATTGGTAATTATAGATGCATGCTTGCAACTTGTTACGTCATTAGTTGTAGCCGCGTGATGTAGCATTTTGTTTTATAAACTTGTCAGTTATTTTCGTTTTTTGTGTTCCGGTCAGTGGAATAGTTCAATAGTTCAAAAATGGTTACTTAGGTGGTTGTTTCTCATTGCCGTCGTTGTTTGGTCGGTTCTGGTTCAGTTTGGTAGTCTTTGGCTTTATGGCTTTTTAGTTCAGAGTTATGTTTGAGGTGTTAGCGGTTGAGGTTGTAGTTTATGATGTTTGTTCGTGCATGGGTCACGATCGATTGATTTCAGCAAGGAAATGAGTCATGTATGTTGGTGGTGGTCAGACACCCCAAGGTACTTTACGAGTCAATCATTTAAACTTTTTAAGTTTTTACATTGTCACCAATGGATCAGAATGTGTTGTCACAATTGTTTCCTTGGAAGTTCCAACAAGTTACATTTCAAGTACCAAGGCCGTGGTCGATTTATAACTCGTTTCCATGAATTCTATTCGACGAATGGTGTCGTTATATCGTTGTTGGTAGCTTCGGAGGTTTGGGTTTTACTTTGTGTATTTGTTGATCACTTTTCTAAAGTCTTTGGTGGTATGTAGTAGTTGTGTTTTCATAACTAGATAGATGCATGTTTGAAGTTTGTATGGTGAGTAATGTGGATGTAACTCTAGCTTTGTATCAACATAAAATATTAAAATATATATTTGCAATTTAGTTCTTTATTTTTATATTAAAGTTTTTGAACTAATCAAAAGACACATTTTAAACCATACAAAATCTCAAGACTAAAAACTTGTATTTCTTCGGAGTTTAAGAAAAATAATATCATTACACTTTGCATTAATAAAACACAATTTAAGTGACAAATAGTTATAGTTATAGTTGCGAAGTTGTGGTTAAGTGTTTTATGTATGAAATGAATGAATATTGTTTATTTGTTCGAACTTTTAAATTATAAGTAGCTATGAAAGACAATGGTTGTTATGATCCTGATCCTGATCTTAGGATCTTACGATATTGCAAAGCAAAAACGATCTGGATTCTACATAGGATCTTTGAAAGCTTAAGATCTTATAGGATCCCGATCTTGACCATAGGATCTTAAAATATAATCCGATCTGATCTTACTTTTCTCGAATCACAAACTAAAAAAATATAGATTTATGGATTGTGTTTTATAGAATAAAAAAAAATGTTAATCTTCTTAAACATTTAATAATCATAATTTAGGATAACATTTCTACGAAACATTCATATAAATTTGTGTTTATGATATATAATAATTTGTATATTTGTATAATATGACCAAAACTATTAAGAAAATAACATTATGGTAGGACCTTAAGATCCCGATCCAATCTTACAATCTAGATCTTACAAAAGACGAAAACAATTCTAAGTAGGATCCCGATCTTGAAAATATTGATGAAAGGAATTATATGGGTACTGTAAAGTATATTAGAAGGAATAAGGAGTAAGATTATATTAGTAATTTTACATTTCTCACTTTAAGAGTTTTTGATAAGGATTTATTTGTTACGATTTTAAGGGGTAATTTAAGCCTTAAATCGTAAATATATGGTCAAATATTGCCTCAAATCGTTTCTTTTCTCATTTTAGGTACTTGGGACGTGAATTCTGGAAAATGGAGCATTTTGGACGTTTTGGGGCTCAAAAGTGAAGAAAAACGACAAAGTCAAGAAAACATGTCAGGAAAGTATACCTGACGGCGTCACGCCTTAAATGGTGACGCCGTCACTTGAAGATTATGAAGATAGAAAATTCATAATGTGACGCTCCAGAAAACTTTTGAAGAATTTACACCTGACGGTGTCAGGTGCATTTGGAAGTAGGACGTCTGGTTCTAAATTAACAAGAGACGGCCCAGAGAGTTTTATATGTGACGACGTCAGAAGGTATTCTTGCGCAAGACGAAAACCTAAAGACGGCGTGATGACGGCGTCAGGACTTATAATCTGACGCCATCACCTATGTAAATCTATATATAGTTTTGGATTTTTCATTCATTAGTGTGCAACTTTGGAGATATAAACCCTAGCCCGAATTTTACAGCTCTTTTAGGGTTTTCAAACCCTCTTTTCTTCCATGTTCAATTGAAGATAAATTTTCCTTTAATCATTCAATATGTCCATGTGTTGTTTGATTAATTGTTTATCTTTTCTTTACATTAACATGCTAGCTTAGGTTATTTAGTGTTTGCTTAGATCTAATGAAACCTAGTTATTGATTTTGGTGAGTTGTTTATTGTTTAGTTGATTGACTCACGTTGGGCTTAAGAAAACTGGCTAACCTACTTTGTGTAACAAGCTTGAACATCTTAAGAAACGTAATCAGATGTGCACTACGGTTTTATTCGTTGTATTTAATGCATGAGTAGATGTTAATGATTCTATGATAAGATACTAAATGTGTCATCATAAGAAGAAATGGATATTCATAGAGCTGGGGAAGGATGTGCACGCCCCCACGATTGGTATTAAGGAATACAACGCTTCAATTAAACAATTGTGACATTCAACAAATCAACAAGAGATAACTAGGGAGTAATTATATCTAAGTAAACACGTTTGTCTCACTATAAGAAGTCCACCACTTTATTTTCTTGTTATTTATTTTAGTGTTTTTGGTTTTATTAGTAGTTTTGGGTTAGTTGACTAGCAACTAATTCCGCCCAATCTTCCAAAACCGAGATTTTTAATTGCTTTCATAAAATATAAAATACAAAAAGAATCATCCCTCACCCTTAGGCCTAGTTGTCGTACACTTCAAATCCTAACGACACTATTCCCCTAGAGAACGATCAATCCCCCGAACATACCTATACTACACTACAATGATCAGGTACACTACCTGGAGGATTGCAAGCTTCTCAAGATCCCTTGAGAAGTAAAACCTTTNATTAAGGAATACAACGCTTCAATTAAACAATTGTGACATTCAACAAATCAACAAGAGATAACTAGGGAGTAATTATATCTAAGTAAACACGTTTGTCTCACTATAAGAAGTCCACCACTTTATTTTCTTGTTATTTATTTTAGTGTTTTTGGTTTTATTAGTAGTTTTGGGTTAGTTGACTAGCAACTAATTCCGCCCAATCTTCCAAAACCGAGATTTTTAATTGCTTTCATAAAATATAAAATACAAAAAGAATCATCCCTCACCCTTAGGCCTAGTTGTCGTACACTTCAAATCCTAACGACACTATTCCCCTAGAGAACGATCAATCCCCCGAACATACCTATACTACACTACAATGATCAGGTACACTACCTGGAGGATTGCAAGCTTCTCAAGATCCCTTGAGAAGTAAAACCTTTTGTGAGGCCGCAATCCTCGCATAAAGTTTTTGGCGCCGCTGCCGGGGAATAGTTATTGTTTAGGGTTGATTTTTATTTTCATTTAGGTCTACTCCCTAGATTTCTATCAAGTGAGATTTTTATTTTCTTTTTCGTAAATTTCTTTAGTGTATCCTTTTCTTTGTGTTTTTCTTTGTAAAAAGTTTTCATTGACTATTCCATTTGCCACCATGGAAAACGCGAATCCATCTCTTTCACCTGATGAAGTAGCTTCATTGCGTGACCAAATTGAGAGTGAGATTAGGGAACTTAGGGAGCTTAATAGGTTGATTGATACTGAGCTTGATTATGCACTTAACGACTTAGCAATCGCCATGTACTCAAATGAGGACTTAGGACCTGATGATTTCGCGATCATGGAAGTTATTGAGGAAAAGCAAGGTGGGGAACTAGATGACGCTTATTTCAATCTATACCCCACTAAGGAAGAAATCGCCTACTATAGTAATATAATCGATAACCCTCCACCACTCTTTGTTAAAATTGATCCAAAAATAAAGAAGGGTAGCCCTTGGAACGTAAAGATACCATGCATGATTGGATACAAGTACATTGATCAGGCCTATATTGATTTTGAATCCCCAATCAACATGATGTCTTCAAGTGTTTATAATGATATAATGAATACACGACTTAAACCTAGGAGAGATCCCAAATAGCCCGACGGAATTTGCAACTTTGTTGGGAGAGTTAAGGGTTTGCGTATCTTTGTTGGGAACTTTACCTATGTCGCTGACTTCATGATTTTAGAAGATTTGGCAAGTGTTATAGATTGTCGCTTATCTCACGTTGTACTAGGTAAGCCGTTTGTCGAGGAGTCCAAGTTAAGGCACGATCAATTAGAAGGTATGGTTCAGTTTTCTAACGAAATCGATAAAATCACATATAGGATGTCTCATAGGATGAAGGAATTTCGTTATGTACCCCAATTAGACAAAGAAACATTAGCGCATTTGAGGATATTAACGAAGAGGATAGGAAAAAGGGCATGGATTATGTATGGGAAAAGAGGAGCCTTTTCTATAAGAACTGTCTAAGCCTTGGACCTATATACAAAGTTGATGTGGAATTTGTTAAGAGGATTAGGGAGGCGATTTAGAGAAAGGATAAGAAAACATAGGACGTGACTTTGAGTCTAGCTACAAGACTCGTAAATAAAGAAAAGTGATTCTTGGGAGGCAACCCAAGCTTTTTAATTGTTTGTTTGTTTGTTTATTTGCTTTTATTTGATTTCGTATATATGTTTCCTCTCAATTGTTTATTGTTCATGTATCAAATAAATTGTGAAAATGCTTTATTTTGTTTTTAACTTCGTCTTAATCACATATAAATGTATTTTTACAAAAAAAATAAGTGTAGGGAAGATCATATTTGTTTTTAAGAACGAATTAAACATGAACAATAACAATTAAGAGATTAGCATATATATATATATATTAGTATTTGTTAGAGTCAAATGCTTGTATCAAGTCACAATGAATGTTTTACAGAATTTCCAGGTGTTAAAACTTAGATTTTTCCATAAATTTTCCAGAAACAAAATATAAAGAATTCTGCATATCATCCCTGATGGCGTCAGGAGTTATAACCTGACGACGTCAGGTGTTGTTTCTGTAAAAAATTTCAGGTTTTGTTTTTCTACTGGAATTGTATAGTTTCGTAAAATCTTTAATTTTAAATTCCAGGAATCTGTAAACATTCATTTTGAAAGCATTATATCTTACATTGTTTTATAGGATTTACTTTTATATAGATTTACCGTTGGTTTTATGCGAGGTTTCGTGTTTGTTTTCTTAGTTGTTTACAGGTAATTTTAGATAAGAAGATGATTATATTTCAGGAGTGAAGCTCATCATGTTCATTTTCTTGGAGGAAGATTTAACCATGTTCCCACAATCGTCCATACCGAGCGAATCAGGGGAGTATTAGTTTCTTTCATTTTCATTTATCCTTACTTTTACATTTTTTATTTTGAACATTGGGGACAATGTTCGATTTAAGTGTAGGGAGGGTAAATTGGGATACCTTAGAAACTATAACTCCACTTGATGTTTTTTTGTTTAATAGTAAATGTGTAATAAAACTAAGAGAAATACTTGCTAGGGTAATTTTGGCACCAATTTTAAATTTTTTTGCAACATATAGGAGTGAAACTTTAGTCTTAATAAGCGTCTCATGGATAGGAATTATATGACTAGCACAAAAACCATACCACTCAAAAATTTCCACCCCAAATATGTGAGGTTCGCCTTTAGATCTTTAGGAAAAAGCGTTCATCTTTGATGCTTGTGAGTGTACCGGTAGTATTTAGATTCTAGAACTTTCGTTAGCGATGCATCCCGAGACCGCTAGTGAGACTACATTTGTGTAGTTNAAATGCTTGTATCGAGTCACAATGAATGTTTTACAGAATTTCCAGGTGTTAAAACTTAGATTTTTCCAGAAATTTTCCAGAAACAAAATATAAAGAATTCTGTCATATCATCCCTGATAGCGTCAGGAGTTATAACCTGACGACGTCAGGTGTTATTTCTGTAAAAATTTTCAGGTTTTGTTTTTCTGCTGGAATTGTATAGTTTCGTAAAATCTTTAATTTTAAATTCCAGTAATCTGTAAACATTCATTTTGAAAGCATTATATCTTACATTGTTTTATAGGATTTACTTTTATATAGATTTACCGTTGGTTTTATGCGAGGTTTCGTGTTTGTTTTCTTAGTTGTTTACAGGTTTTATATATTAGATAAGAAGATGATTATATTTCAGGAGTGAAGCTCATCATGTTCATTTTCTTGGAGGAAGATTTAACCATGTTCCCACAATCGTCCATACCGAGCGAATCAGGGGAGTATTAGTTTCTTTCATTTTCATTTATCCTTACTTTTACATTTTTTATTTTGAACATTGGGGACAATATTCGATTTAAGTGTAGGGAGGGTAAATTGGGATACCTTAGAAACTATAACTCCACTTGATGTTTTTTTGTTTAATAGTAAATGTGTAATAAAACTAAGAGAAATACTTGCTAGGGTAATTTTGGCACCAATTTTAAATTTTTTTGCAACATATAGGAGTGAAACTTTAGTCTTAATAAGCGTCTCATGGATAGGAATTATATGACTAGCACAAAAACCATACCACTCAAAAATTTCCACCCCAAATATGTGAGGTTCGCCTTTAGATCTTTAGGAAAAAGCGTTCATCTTTGATGCTTGTGAGTGTACCGGTAGTATTTAGATTCTAGAACTTTCGTTAGCGATGCATCCCGAGACCGCTAGTGAGACTACATTTGTGTAGTTAGGATTTACTACGTGATAAGAGGCATTAGGATAACCCTTGTTTTACACCTGTATTAGAATTACGTTGACTTCAATGGTCAAGTAATTCTCCCACACCCTTGTGATGTACCTATTTTTTGTACATGATACCTTTAGTACACCCCTCATAGCCTATCTTTTTCATTTCTGACTTTAAGCATTTTACTTAAAGGAAGAATTTGTTTACAATTCACCCCAAATGTACACCCAAATCGCCTTAACCTACATTGTATGCACTCATCTTTAGTGCATTATTGTTACATGTTTAAACCCTTAGACCTTAGTTAATTGTCTAATTGATTATATGGTTGCTAAGTCGAGTCATGTCTTGTACATATTGTTTTGGCATGATTGGGACTTATGGGTAAAAGTACTAGTGTTATGGAGTAATGGGGAAGAACATCATTTATTACCCCCATATATGCGTTAATAATTTAAAGTACTCCAAGTGTTTCGATTTTCTTAATTCGAGTCTTTATTTTTAATTATGTAAAAGTTCAAGTGTAGGGAGAAAACGAGCTCCCTATGATATTTTGGATAGTAGGGCAAGAGTGTATAAAAAAAAATAAAAATGAAAAAAAAGTTGAAAAAGAAAAGTGGAAAAAACATACAGACCACCATCCCGTTTCTTTTATTTATCTTTAAGTCAATATAGTGTCTTGAAAAATACCGAAAAGAGTCGTAGTTAGTTTTAAGTTGAGTTGAGTCTTGGCTTAGCAACACCTCATCGTACATGTAATTGACTAAGACAATTGACTTGCCACCAGTAAATTGTCCCTTATCCAACAGACTTTGTTTTCCATACCCTTACACCTAACGTTACAACCCTTTAAAAGACCTCTTTCCTAGGTGCTTATGCCAAAGTGGTGGAGGTTTTGATCCTTTCCCAAGCCTATGGTAATCTATTTGCTATGACAAGTAGTGAGTGATATTTGTCAATTTCCATTTGTGATATATAAAATTTTAACACCCGAGAGATGTGAGTATCCAAACACTTAATGTGAGGTGCTAGTGTATAATTTCCGTGCTTGTTTTGACTAAGGTAGAACGATCATATGTTGATGTTAAATGACCCCTAACTTGTATTTTGATTGGTGAAAAAGCTCATTTGCTTGAGGACAAGCAAATCCCAAGTGTAGGGATATTTGATAAGTATTTATTTGTTACGCTTTTAAGGGGTCATTTAAGCCTTAAATCGTAAATATATGGTCAAATATTGCCTCAAATCATTTCTTTTCTCATTTTAGATACTTGGGACGTGAATTCTGGAAAATGGAGCATTTTGGACATTTTTTGGCTCAAAAGTAAAGAAAAACGACAAAGTCAAGAAAGCATGTCAGGAACGTACACCTGACGGGGTCACGCCTTAAATGGTGACACCGTCACTTGAAGATTATGAAGATGGAAAATTCATAACATGACACTCCAGAGAACTTTTGAAGAATTTACACCTGACGGTGTCAAGTGCATTTGAAAGTAGGACGTCTGGTTCTAAATTAACAAGAGACGGCCCAAAGAGTTTTATACGTGACGACGTCAGAAGGTATTCTTGCGCAAGACAAAACCCTAGAGACGGCATGATGACGGCGTCAGGACTTATAACCTTATGCCGTCACCTATGTAAATCTGTATATAGTTTTGGATTTTTCATTCATTAGTGTGCAACTTTGGAGACAAAAACCCTAGCCCGATTTTTATAGCTCTTTTAGGGTTTTCAAACCCTCTTTTCTTCCATGTTCAATTGAAGATAAATTTTCCTTTAATCATTCAATATGTCTATGTGTTGTTTGATTAATTGTTTATCTTTTCTTTACATTAACATGCTAGCTTAGGTTATTTAGTGTTTGCTTAAATCTAATGAGACCTAGTTATTGATCGTTGGTGAATTGTTTATTGTTTAGTTGATTAACTCGTGTTAGGCTTAAGAAAACTGGATAACCTCCTTTGTGTAACAAGCTTGAACGTCTTAAGAAACGTAATCGGATGTGCACTACGGTTTTATTCATTGTATTTAATGTATGAGTAGATGTTAATGATCCTATGATAGGATACTAAACGTGTCGTCATAAGAAGAAATAGATATTCATAGAGTTGGGGAAGGACGTGCACGCCCCCACGATTGGTATTAAGGAATATAACGCTTCAACTAAACAATTGTGACATTCAACAAATCAACAAGAGATAACTAGGGAGTAATTATATCTAAGTAAACACGTTTGTCTCACTATAAGAAGTCCGCCACTTTATTTTCTTGTTATTTAATTTATTGTTTTTAGTTTAATTAGTAGTTTTGGGTTAGTTGATGATGAGACGAAAAATGTTACGTTTTTAGGGGTCAGTTTGAGTCCTAATTCGTATATTATTTGATCGGATTTCACCCAAAGTCGTTTCTTTTCTCATTTTAGGTACTTTTGAGGAGAAAATCACAAAAGATGCATTTTTGGGCGTTTTCGGAGTGAAAAAGTGCGGAAAACAACAAAATCTCAGAAGACCCTAAAGTGCACTGAAGGTGACGGCGTCACAAGCTTCAACGTGACGACGTCAGGAACAAATGAAGTGAAGAAATTGGAAGTTACTCATGACGGGCCAGAGAGTTTTTGGCCTAGTTTGGTGACGGCGTCAGGGAAGGCCGTCAGATCTGGAACAAGGCGGCGTGACGACGTCAAGAAGGCCATCACAAAACCCTAATCGTCGGCGTGACGGCGTCACACCTTGGGCTGACGCCGTCAGCCCGTATTTTCCATATATATAGGACGAATTTTATTGTTTTAAAAGAGGAACTTGGTGGAGAACTTAAGGGTTAAACCCTAGCTCGTGTATTACAGACCTTAGAGGGTACTTTTACCCCTCTAACTTGCATGTTTAATCTAAGATAAGTCTTCATTCAATCCATACAATATGTCTATGTGTTGTATGATTTATGTTTGTGCTTTTCTTTCCTTTAACATGCTAGGCTAAATTAACTTGTGTTTGCTTAGATCTAATGAAACCTAACTATTGATTATCATGTGATGTGTATGTTGTGATTGTGATTTGGATGAATGTTTCATCTACGTTAGACTTAAGAAAACTGGCTAACCTCCTATACGGTAACAAGCTTGAACGTCTTAGGAAACGTGAATCGTATGTGCGTTAATCGATTTTAAGGTAGTATTTCATGCGTAGGTTGCTATCGGTGAGCTTATGATAGGATACTTGACGTATCGTCATAGAGTGAGGTAGGAGCTTATAGAGTTAGGGAATTGAACGCACTCCCTACGACTTGTTAGGAATACACCCGTCATCCACGCAAACTCAACATACTAATTACATGGTAAAAGATAGTTAGGGAGTAATGAAATCTAAGTAAACACTACTTTCCCCACCATTGTTTTCTCAACTTTAAATTAATTGCATAAGTAGATAACTTGGGTTAGTTGACTAGCAACTAATTCCGCCCACTCCTTCAAAAACGAGATTTTACTGCTTTCTAAAAAACATAAAAATACAAAAATAATCATCCTCCACCCTTAGACCTTAATTAGAGTAGTCTTTAACCTAACGAACACTATTCCCTGTGAGAGAACGATCAATCCCCCGGTACTTGCCACTACACTATACTACATCGGTCAGGTACACTGCCTGGTGGGGATTGTAAGCCTCTTGAGATCCCTTGAGAGGTAAAACAAAGTGCGTAAGCAATCCCTACGCATCAGTTGACTAGCAACTAATTCCGCCCAATCTTCCAAAACTGAGATTTTTAATTGCTTTCATAAAATATAAAATACAAAAAGAATCATCCCTCTCACCCTTAGACCTAGTTGACGTACGCTTCAAATCCTAACGACACTATTCCCCTAAAGAACGATCAATCCCCGGATATACCTATACTATTTAGTTTATTAATCTTAAACTAAAATTAAATTTTAAATATTTTAATATAATTGCTTTTTCTCATTTCCTTCTTCCAACCAAACATGAGCTAGTATTTGCAAATTTTAATTCCGTCAGATTTTTCCTGTTTGGTTCGGCGGAATCCTAAGGATTCTGGTGGAATTGGAATACAATTCCATTCCATAACGTGTTTGGTTGACAAATTCAAAGAATTTGAAATCAGAATTCCATTCCTTACTGTGTTTGGTTGGCAAACGGAATGGAATGTAATTCCTTCAAAATCCCATATATATGGAATTCAACATTCTATGGCATATATGCGAGGATTGTTTACAATTCCATGGAATTCATATTCTCTTTATTATTATTATTATTATTATTATTATTATTATTATTATTATTATTATTATTATTATTATTATTATTATTATTATTATTATTATTATTATTATTATTATTATTATTATTATTATTATTATTATTATTATTATTATTATTATTATTATTATTATTATTTTATTTTATTTTTTTTTATTCAACACTTTTATTAAAAATTTAAAGGATTTTACAAGAAATTAGTGGGGAGCCGAGAAACCAACTGGGCCCCCACACCTCTAGCAATAGCAAAACTAATTATTATTATTATTATTATTATTATTATTATTATTATTATTATTATTATTATTATTATTATTATTATTATTATTATTATTATTATTATTATTATTATTATTATTATTATTTTATTTTATTTTTTTTTATTCAACACTTTTATTAAAAATTTAAAGGATTTTACAAGAAATTAGTGGGGAGCCGAGAAACCAACTGGGCCCCCACACCTCTAGCAATAGCAAAACTAATTATTATTATTATTATTATTATTATTATTATTATTATTATTATTATTATTATTATTATTATTATTATTATTATTATTATTATTATTATTTATTTTATTTTTATTATTATTATTTTTATTATAAACAATCATTTAATTATTATTGTTATTATTATTAATTTTTATAAACAACCACTTTATTAAGATTTAAAAATTATTATTTATTTAAAATTGAATATAAATTATTAATTATTTAAAAATTATTATTATCATTATTATTATTATTATTATTATTATTATTATATTTAAAAATTATTATTCATTTTAAAATTAAATATAATTTATTTATAGCTTACTTTTTTAATTTATACCTTAAAAAAATACAATTGTATTTTATATAAAAACACTATTTATTTAATATATTAGTTTATATAATATTATTAAAAAAATTATTATTATTATTTGAAAAGCAATGTATTTATTAATAATGTTTAGTATATTAATCTTAAACTAAAATTATATTTTAAATATTTTAATATAATTGTTTTTTCTCATTTCCTTCTGCCAACCAAACATGCACTATTATTTGCAAATTTCAATTCCGTCAGATTTTAAATCCTAACCATCCCTTCACATTCCAATTCCTTAAACCGATTCCAATTCCGTCAAAAACATTCTGCGAGCCAAACGAGCCCTAAGGATTTCAATTTCTAACATTCCATTCCTTCACATTCCAATCCCACCAAGGTTAGTAAGCAATTCATGCTTTAATTCATGTTATGTTAATTTAATATTTATGTTAAGTTTGTTTTTATAAACCCTAGCCTTGACTCTATGATTAAACATGATAATAGAAATCATTTAAGATTGAATTATGGTTAAGTCATGTGTTAGAATCAAGATTTCATGATTAGTAGAAAACTATGTTAAGCTTATGTTGAAACTAGTTATGTTAGAATTAGGTGGTGTTTGGCACAAGGCCAAACTAATGATTATATTGATGAATTTGGCTTGGGTTATGATGAAATATGATCTTAACATGTCAAATAAGCTGTAATATAAGTTTGGTAAATAAGTGTAATAGCTAATCATGAGTTTTGGGTCGTTTTGGTGATATTTAAATTTGGGACAGCAAGGTTTTTCAGAAAATGCGCAGACTTATAAGGGCTGCTGAGAATAAACCGTTCATCGGATTAAGATGAGGTCTAAACGAAAGTTGTAGCTCTCGGAGTCTACTTTAATTGTTATTCTTTAAGTTTTGGCTTGTTTGTAAGTTAAAGTGGTGTAAAGTGAAAAATACAGCAGCAACCCAGGAAATTCTACACTAAAAGTGTTTTTATAAAAGTGTGTTTAATGATGAAATAGCACCTTAGGTGATCATGTTTAAGTTGTTTTGACTCAATACATGTTAGATAAATGTGTTAGTAAGTTCTAATAGCATTAGAATGGTTATCATGTGAGTAGGTGCTCGTGGAAAGCTTACGGAAGGCTAAACAAGACCTACATGTGAGTAACGGATTTAGTTTCATGTTTTGTAGTTAAAAATGGTTTTAGTACGTTTAGCTCATGATTTGGAGATAGCCGAATGTTATATGTATATGTTAAACTCGGAGATAGCCGAGTAGTATTGGTTATGCCATGATTCGGATATAGCCGAAAACAAGCCATGATAAGGGTGCTTACAAGAAGCGCCATTAGCCATGTCATGGATGCCCAAGTAACGCACCACATGTCGAATAGCGTGCCTAAGAAGTACATGGCGTGCCTAAGAAGCGCACGATGTAGAACTCCCTTAGTAGCATCCTTTGTGGATGACCCGTGCTTATATTAGTATTCACATCCTTTGTGGATGACCCAAGTATAGTATTAGCATGTCAAGCAGATACAAACAAGCACCCTTAGTGGATGACCCTAGTTCAGAAAAGCACGATGACAAGTTAGAACCCCAAGAAGAGTACTCGTTGGTTAGGGAAGCTCTCACTCATACCATGACAAGTTGACGACTAAGTATCGTCTAGTTAGAATGAACATGCTCAGATATCATGTCATGATTAAGAATTCAGAATAAATCTCAGACTCATGTACAATTAGTAAGAAGACTATAAGTCGTACCAATTATTGCATTTGAAATACGTTTATGTTCAGAATTGCAAGTGTTAATTTAGATATAGCTAGAACTATCATGTTTTAGATTCAGATTTAGATATAGACTCAGACCCGTGTACTCACTAAGTCATCAGGACTTATCGTTCTCAGTTTCCATGTTTTGCAGGTTAAGTCTTAAGGACGCTGGGACATGTAGATTAAGAAGACGAGTTAGGATATCGGCAATGCTCGTGTATATAGGTGACGAGCATCTCAACCATACTTTGTTATTCAGCTTGTTAACGCCCCAAAACTTTATGATTAAGTGTCAGAATCATATAAGTCATGTTTTGATATTAATGTGTAAATATATATAACATGTATTTGAAAATGGGTCAAAATAGGGGTGTTTGGGTTAACACCCGCACTTGTAGTTTTACGCTTCTGCTATCATAATTTAAGTACCATGTTTATGTATTATATAATTATGATGTGTTTTATTCAGATCTTTATTTTAGTAATTTTCACAACTACAGATCGATACGGCGTATAGGACAGAACCTATACGGCGTATTAATGATGTATGCATATATTTATTAATGTATTTGAATTTTAATTATGTAATAGTTTATATTTTTAATGAGATTTAATTTTGTTGTTACAAAAAGTTGGAAAAAATAAAATAAAAAATGAAGGTCGACTTAGTATGGTGAAAAGTTTTCTGTATGTCCCCGAAGAGAGAAATCTAATGTGACAAACAAAATGAAGCTCACCCATGGTGACTGCTATGGATAGCCTAATGTTCTTGACTCAGAGCATCTATAATGTATCAAGTCTTTAAAAACTTGATGCATTTAATACATGATACATTTAGTGGCTAAAGCTTTTTTAAAAGACTTTGAAGTTTATCCAGATTTTGTAGAAAAGCTTTTCAAAAAGTTTTTAATGCAATGTTGTGATAATAGATTAAGGGCCTGTTTGGTTTGTAAGCGGGTTTAGAATTGGATTTGGATTTGGAAATGGTTTGAAAGAAAAGTAGAAGAAAGAAAATAAATGATAGTATAAATGTTGTTTGCTTTATAAAATATGATTAGGAATACTTTAAAATTTTATATTATTATAATAGAAACGTGGTCCCCTCTCTTGACTTTTGTAGTGGGAAAAAAATTTAGTTTGCAGCAGGAAAAAATAAACTATTGTTTATTTAGATTTATTTAATAGAAATGTGGCTCCCATTATAGTACTATGATTGAATTTTATATAACATAGTGGGGAAATGTTGGCTGCAATAAAAATAGCCAATTGGCTGCATTTATCACCAAATACGACATCGTTTGTCTAGACTTGTACTCCATATCTTTTATGTTCACACTTTGACTTTTTCTAGATAACCATGCATCCCATATCCATATTAAGATGTGATGCGTGGGTTTTACAACCTTCGCAATTAGGTTTTACCTCACAAGGGNTTAATCTTTTGAAGAGATAATAACTCTAGACGAGTGATTTAATCGTTCTCAGGCTTTTGTTCTTCGAATAATTAAATCTCAAGTCTAAATAATCTTAACGATTATTAATCACATACCCTTGATACTCGCACTTAGCTCACAAACTCGAATCACTAAGCAAACACGAATTAAACTACTCACAACTCATTTTAAAATGAAATAAAGCGACAAAGGAAATGAAATGTGAACTTAGAAAATAAAATGTTTTTGGAATTTTAGATTTAATAAACGTAAATAAAAGTTTACTAAGCGAGAAAAGAAATATTAAAGACTTGAAAACATTAAGAGCTAATAAAGTTTTAATCTAGAAATGAAAAGACAAAGAACTTAAGTAATAAGACATTTCTAAAAAGATTTTAAGAAAATTCGACAGAGTAACGTTTAGATCTAATAAAAATAAAACCTCACTCGATGAGACGATGAGGTGAATCAATGCCTATCTCGGCAAACAAAAGAAATGATACTTGCAAGAACAAAGGGTACCATACTCGCAAATCCTACACTCCATACTCGCAAATATTAACTAGTCCATACTCGCTACTAGACTGAACCATACTCGCTAATCTATTATCCATACTCGCTAAGGTATCAAACTAACCATACTCGCAATCCTAAGGACACATACTCGCTAGAACCTAACAACCATACTCGCTAAACTATCTGTTCATACTCGCAAAAAAATTAGATACTCGCTAGAATAAGTCTCATACTCGCTAACCACTTGTGCATACTCGCTAATAATCTTTTCCATACTCGCAAGACCTTAAAACAAGACCTCCATACTCGCTAAACCCTAACGTAACTCGCAAAAACATATGTAAAACAGATTTTTAAGTTTGAATGTGAACAAAAGATTAAATCCTAATGACAACTAAATAAAACTTTATGAAAAACTATTTTAAAAAGCTAAACAAGCTTATGAATAAGCTAACGACCCACTTACAAGCCCTAACCCATATTTCTATATTTTTCGAAATAAAAACATGCAAAGGTGACAAAATATTATAGAAGCTTTTATAAGAGATTGATATAAACGTAAATAAAGACTCAAAACTTGTAAAGATTAAAGAGAAAGATTAAGATGAAAGACAATAAGCTTAAAAATAAGACATGAAAATAAGCTTGCATTAAAAATAAAACTTACACTAAATAAAACTAATTACCTACTCCTATGAGGACCAACCCTCTAAATCTAACCTAAAAACTAACCAACCCTCTCAATGAGGCTTAAGCTTCTATTTATAGGTCAAGAGCTTGCACATGTTTGACAATGTTGCACGTTTAGCCCTTGAACCTTTACAATTCATGATATTGCACTAAAACTATGTTACAAACTACTAAACGTTCTAAACATTAAACGTAACACTAAAGTAATCTTGAGGACTCGTGTTGACGTTTCTTCCAAAGGTCTTCAAAAGATTTAAAAGCGACATCTTGCTCAAATGTGGAGGACTTTTCTTGAAATTCTCTTTGAGCTTCAGTTAAGTGTCTCATGAATTTTTCTTCGAGCCTTTAAGGAATACATTTGTCTTGGGTTTTTCTTAAGTAGATATCATCATTGACTCGGCTTTTTGACACTTTTCCACATCTCGTGCTCGTTTTAGGCTTTTTGGTTGTTTTTGATGCCATTTATGCAATATCCTTCCCTGCACGATCACAAACACAAAAACACGATATCTTTGGCGTTTAACGTTAGTTTTTGGTCTTTAAAGGTCTGAAAATGGTGAATAAAAGGTATGTGAATAAGCACATACCAAAATCCCCCAGACTAAGGTATTGCGTGTCCTCACGCAATGTAATCACGTCACGCCTTAAAGATAAATGATTTCAAACCTCTCTTTACTAACTTTGAAAAGTAGCAAAATGTTCAAAAGAGATACGAAATCATTTATTCCCTAAAACGCCCCGGTTTTCCATTTTTGACTATGTACATAATATATTATACTATTTTAGCTTATGACGGTGTGCTTGACTTTCATTATCTTTCAATAACGATTAAGGGTCATAGAGTAAGAACACGATTCATAGAAAAGTGACCGATTGGATAAAATTCATCGTCCCTGATTTTTCACAAGCTCCCAAACTAAGTGTAAAAACGGATCATTGTTTAATTACAAGTTAGATGCCAACGCTACCCATGGAAGTTACTCGTGTACCGCTTGATCCCATTTTCCTATTTTTGTATCTCATTATTTTATTTTGTGAGAGAAATGAATTTCTTCATAAGCATCTCGTTTCATAGTTTTTAGTCCGATAAAGATACCAAATTCATACGCTAAGTAGTTATCGATCTTCCCTTAAGAAGGTCTGCAAGAGAAATGTGGTCCACATCAAGGATATTGGATACATACAAAGACTTTGGAATACATAGACATAAGTTGACGTGCATCTCATGCGTCCAATCTAGGATCATCCACATGTAACGTATGCACGACCAACTTTAGACTTAACACTGAAACTCATAATCCATAAATCTTCAACTTACATCCTTATTCTTTCTTTTTCTTTTTTCTTTTTTCATTTTTTTTGCTTTTTCTTGATACTTTTTTTTTCACTTTTTTCTTTCTTTTTCTTGCCTTAGTAACTTCTCAACTCCGAACCTTCACGGTTTCAATCCAAGACCTACCGCCAACTGCCAGGGTTGGAATCTAGGATCCAAGGCCCGATCTCAATCCGAAGTCTTAAAGCACTTTAGCTTTTATGAATAACGGGCTTTAGGGTAGCTCCGAAACCACATGCGTACTACGCTTATACAACGAGATACAATACAATACAACTCGAGATAGTGGGGTGTATCCTTGATGTGTACCCAATTTTTCAAGCAAAGATTCTCTTAAGAAGATAAAGAACTACTCATCGGCTAAACCTAACATCTTTAATTATTTTGCACAGATATGGGGTGAAGCAATTTTGTGGGAACAAAAAGACATGAGTACCTTCGATGAGCTTTAAAGAGATCCAACTACTCTATGCTTAGCATCTAACTTCTAAACAAACTCAATCATTTCACGTTCTTCGCAAATTTAAAATCTCAAATAATGAGATTCGCGAATGCTTAGCCGATAATCAAGCCACGCATATATAAAGTCAAGTACGGGCGCCGACAAAAGAGTAGCTCCTTGTGTACAAAACTAACACAAGCTTATGTGATCATCATTGGTTAAGGGAACAAGCTAGGGCTCAACACGCCCGGATCAAGTCAAAATTTTTATTCTCACTCTTACCTAGTAGGAAAGTCAAACGCGGTGTCAAAACCTTTATTCTATTTTTGCATAATTTTTTCATTTTTTTTTCTCATTTTTTCTTTGGAATTTTTCAAAATTTTTCAATTTTTTGGTTTTTGAGGAAAAACGGGGTTGCGTAAGTAAACGGCAATGGTGAAAGTGCTAGGTCAATCAAATCGAAGATTCACCCCCCCCCCAGACTAAAGATAAACATTGTCCTCAATGTTTCCAAGGTAAGGGTAATCCTAACAATAATTCTAAGGCCGTTTATTAAGTATGCCAAAGATACCATTAGTCGATAAGATTTGGATATAGTGATTTCCAAGCAAGCAGCAAGACATGGGACTCGAGTGGAGATGAGATGAACCAACGAGCACGAGAGTCATCATGAATTGGGGAAATCCTGCATAAACACAAACAACCAAGCAAACACAAGATTGGAAGAGGTCGCCCTCATCGCGTTACTTATTAGATAATAAAATAAAAAGGATAAGCATGGGGTGCCTCCCACGAAGCACTTGTTTAGTAACGAGTCGTATAGCTTAGACTCGCCCCGAATTTACTTGTCCTTGGGGGAGCAAATGAAACGAACAGCATGAAAAACGGAGATGCCGGGATCAAAGACGGTATCCTCACTCCCGGTGGAGTGAAGGATAGGAAAATTTACATCGAATGTGATGAACGGAAGAAATATTTTAATCACAATTAAGATCAATCCTTCATTTTCAAAATCAAATTTTTCATTAACATTGTTTTGAATATCATCATTAAAGCTCATTTGTTTGTTTTCAAAAGTCTTGGGTGGGAGGGATGGGATTATGTCGTCGATAAGTACGTCTCCCCCCAGACTAAAATCTTTGTCAAGATCAAAATAGAAAGAATCATGCTCCGGAGGAGATATGATGGGAGCGAGTTCACCGGCGAACTCCTCATGACAAGAAGAAGAATCAATAGATGGAAGATCGGATTCAAAATCAAAAGCATCGTCATCATCCCCCGGTGGGATGGAATCAACGTGAGAAAGTTCATCGGCGAACTCCTCGATAAGGGAATCACTCTTATGATGTAAACTTGTAAGCTCTGGTTCCATGTCGAATTCATCACTATCCGTATTCTGAAAATCAAAGATCGGATTATCTGATTGAAAAATAAATTCTGAATCGAGATCGAACAAAGGATTGGTGATATTTGTTTTGAATGATTTTGAATCGAAAGGTGTATCAGATACCCTTGGGATTGGAACAAGGTCATCATCTTTCTCAAGAGGATTGATTTCGACTTCCTCGTCCCCCATTGACAAGGCATCGGATTCCTTAACGAGTGAATCGATCTTAGGATTAACTTCTTCTGACGGCTCGTCATCATCACTCTCACTATCTTCGGAGATTGAATATTTACTGGTGAAAGGAAGACCTGGTCCTGGCTGAGATAGATAATCGTGACTGATGTAATTGACTTGCTTGCCAAGGACCTCAATTTGTGGATTCAATACGGAAACTTTCTCGGAATAATGATCAATCATCTCAGTAGTAGAGTCATAATGAACGTCAGCGTCCTACTGATAATGATGAAGGGTCATGTTTTCAATTAAGTCGTAAGCTTCTTGAGGAGTCTTCCGCATGAAATTTCCGCTGGCTGCCAACATAATTTTTTCTCGATCATTCGGAGTTATGCCAT
Organism: Artemisia annua; assembly: GCA_014162995.1. Lineage (NCBI taxonomy): Eukaryota > Viridiplantae > Streptophyta > Magnoliopsida > Asterales > Asteraceae > Artemisia > Artemisia annua. The sequence continues at coordinate 25,282 of LBNU01023775.1, forward strand.
TATAAAAGGTTAAGATTTGATCAAGAAGCAAAATATTATGGTCTGGACATTTTCTTAACAACGATTTAAACCTCTCCCAAGCGTCGAATACTGATTCCATAGGCAATTGTCGGAAATTGAGAATGTCTCTCCGAAGCTGCACCATTTTAGAATGTGGAAAGTATTTTGAGAGAAACTTGACAAACATCTCTTCCCAGTAATGAATTGAATGGGTTTTTAGATTGTAAAACCAATTTTCAGCATCGTGGGATAAAGAGAATGGGAAGAGATTCAAACGTATGCTATCAAGAGAAACACCATTTTGTTTAATGGATTGAGTGACGGATAAGTACTTGTTCAAGTGTTCGTTAGCATCCTCATCTCGAAATCCGTGAAATTGGCAATTTTGCCGGATCAGTCGAACCATATGATTTTTCAAAGTGAAATCGGTTCCCGGAACTGATGACGGAATAATCGGTCCTCCTCTACCGATTAGTGTCGGACGATAAAAATCCTCCATGGTACGAGGATCATGGGGATGAGACGGTGGAAAATCGAACATGGTAAAGAATTAAACGTCGAGAGGGTAAAGAAGATAAGAATTATCGATCAAGAGGATAAGAAGATTATTTTTGGATTTTTATGTTGGAAAAACGAAAAGTGAAATAAAAGTGAAAATCAATTTTTGAAAAGTAAAATCTTTTTGGATTTTTGATTTTAGAAAAGTGGAAATCAAAAGTGAAAACAAATTAGAAGAGAAAATATTTTTGTGTTTTTATATTTTGAAAATATTTACAAAAGCATTAACTTCTCGAAAGAAGGATCTTCAAAACACATTACTCAAACGATCGAACGACTAAATCTTATAAACCGCTCCCCGGCAGCGGCGCCAAAAATTGATTGTCGTAGAGTTAAGCGGTTAAGCTTAAACACCTCGAGTCGTAGTCCCAACGAGGGTTGAACTGATCTCGTCACTCAAAATCGTGAGTTATGTGAAGTGAATGAGTTTGAAAGATTGTTTTTGGTTTTGTTTATACTACAACGACAATTAAAATGCGGTTAAAGTAAAGGAAAGCAATAAAGTAACGCAAAGAAAATAAACAAATAAAGTTGCATGAAATAAAGTGACTTAAAGAAAACAGGAATTAAAGTGCGATAAGTAATTAAAACGGTAAACAAATTTTAAAAACAATATGTTTGCCAAGCGACTCAAATAAGTTCACTAAATATGAGCTAAAGGTTTGTGACGAATTATTTTCCTTTCTCGAGATTAGTTGTCAATTTAATCTTTTGAAGAGATAATAACTCTAGACGAGTGATTTAATCGTTCTCAGGCTTTTGTTCTTCGAATAATTAAATCTCAAGTCTAAATAATCTTAACGATTATTAATCACATACCCTTGATACTCGCACTTAGCTCACAAACTCGAATCACTAAGCAAACACGAATTAAACTACTCACAACTCATTTTAAAATGAAATAAAGCGACAAAGGAAAT
>LBNU01023775.1:28892-41388 GCA_014162995.1 Artemisia annua
TACGGGTGTAAAACATGGGTTATCCTAATGCCTCTTATCATGTAGTAAATCTAACTACACGAATGTAGTCTCACTTGTGGATTTGGGATGGTCACTAACGCAAGTTCTAGAATCTATAAACTACCGGTACACACACAAGCACCAAAAATGAATGCTTTTCCTAACAATTCTAGGGGTGAAGCTAACATATTTGGGGAAATTTTTTTGAGTGGTACGGTTTTTTTGTGCTAGTAATACAACTCTTATCCATGAGACGCTTATTATGCCTAAAGTTTCACTCCTAAATGTTGTAAAAAATTTTAAATTTGGCGCTAAAATTGCCCTAACAAATATTTCTCTTAGTTTTATTACACAAACAAAAATCAAGCGTAATTGCATTTTCTAAGGTGTCTTCATTTACCTCCCTTACACTTAAACCGAACATTGTCCCCAATGTTCATATAAAAGATGTAAAAGTAATGAAAATGAAAGAATGAAACAAATACTCCCCTGATTCGTTTGATGTGGATCGTGTGGTAACATGGTTAGATCTTCTTCCAAGATGATGTGATAACTTCAAGATTAAGGTGACGCCAAAAACTTGATGTCATGAACTAAATGCCATGTTCATCTTCTTGTCCAATGTAACATGTTAAACCTAAGAAAACAATCACAAAAACCAAAGCATCAAACCGAACAAAAAATCACAACTAGATGTAATTCCAGACTTAGAAATAAAAACAAAGCGATTAAGGATATAATGCTTGCAAAATAAATGTTTACAGGTTTCTATAAAACATTCATTGTGACTCAATACAAGCATTTGACTCTAAATATATGTCAATCTTTAATTGCTTTTGTTCATGTTCAATTTGTTCTTAAAAACAAATTTGGATTTCCCTTACACTTATCTTTTGCAAAATACCTTTACATGCAATTAAGACGAGGTTAAAAACAAAATAAAACATTTTCATAAATTATTCGAAACATGAAAATTAAACAATTATGATTAAGCATATATGACACAAACAAACAAATAAAATAAAAGCATCAAACAATTAAAAACATGGGTTGGGTTGCCTCCCAACAAGCGCTTGTTTTTGTTCGAGTCGCGAGCCTGACTCTACCCTTATTTAACAGAAATAGGGGAGGTTTTCCCTACACTTAGGATTAAGTACGGGTGGAAGTAGCGATACACACCCTTGGTGTGGAAATATGCCACGTGAGGTGAAGGGGGTGAGTGAATGGCTTCCATCATCCTAAAACTACCCGGATAATATTGGTTGATGGGTGGGTCGGTTCCTCTTTTGCCTCGTAGATGTAAATCTAAGGATGGAAAGTTGTGTAAAGATTGAGGTTCCGGTTCATCAACACTAGGAAATTCCCTAGAACTAAGAGTAAGGTTATCACTACAAGTATTCAAACCTATATCCTCTAGTGGTGCTTGGTCCAAGGGTTCTACCTCCATCGGAATTCCTAAAGTCTCTTCTACTTCTTCCGGGTAAGTCACGGGCGGTGTGGGTGCCTCAAATGATGGTTGAGTATTTTGTGGGCTTATGTTATTTACCTCATCATTCCATGTGTCAAGATCACCTATGTCCTCATCATGTGTTTTGGTAGAATCTATCCCAAGCATTTTCCTTAGTATCTCACATGCTTCTCTAGGCATCTCAACTTCTATGTCCGAATCATAAGGATCTTCCTAAATAATCTGACTATATTCAATTTGCCTAAAGGATTCATCATGTGTTTCTTGAGATTCAAAGTCATTAGTCATAAAACCTAGGTTTTTTTGATCAATGTGATCATGCTCAGCTAAATTCTCCTCAATTGTTTTCTTAGGTAGTGATAACAGCAAACCTAGTGCTTCATCCAACTTATGGTTTGTTGCTATGGCTTTTTCCATAATTCCTTGATAAACTAGGTCGCTTTTCCTATTGGCCTCACTAAAACGAGATCCTAAACATGGAGGTTGTTCATAAGAATCTATCCTAGGTGAAGGCTCATATGATTCATAGGTGCCTCTAAATGAGGTATTTTGAAATCTAGTGCGTTCTAGCCACTCAACCTTATGCTGCAATCTTAGAAGTCTAGACGAAAAGTCCATTTGAAGCAAATTACAAACAAAGGCACAAAGAAAAGATAGACTACGAGGAAGCTACAAAATAAGAAAAATAAAAAATTTCACTAGATAGGAATCTAATGAGTAGATCTAAATAAAAATAAAATTCAACCTAAGCAATAACTATTCCCCGGCAGCGGCGCCAAAAACTTGATGCGTGCGTTTTGCAACCTTCGCAACTAGGTTTTACCTCTCAAGGGATCTTGAGAAGCTTACAACCCCCACCAGGCAGTGTACCTGACCGATGTAGTATAGTGAAGTGGCAAGTACCGGGGGATTGATCGTTCTCTCGGGGGATTGATCGTTCTCTCGGGGAATAGTGTCGTTAGGATTGAAAACTACTCTAATTTAGGTCTAAGGGTTGAGGGATGATTCTTTTTGTATTTTTTTTATATTTTATAAAAGCAAGTAAAATCTCGGGTATTTGGAAGAGTGGGCGGAATTAGTTGCTAGTCAACTAACCCAAATAACTACTTATACAAATAAAATAAAATAACAAGAAAAAGTAAATTGTTGTGAAACTTGTATGAGAGAAAAATGTGTTTACTTAGATTTCCTTACTCCCTAGCTATCTTTTACCAGTTGCTTGGTTTGTTGTAATTGTGTGGATGACGGGTTGTATTCCTTTAAACCATTCGTAGGGTCGTGTACGATCTTCCCTAACTCTATAAGCTCCTACTTCACTCCTATGTCGAGCCGACTAAAAGCTCCTAACATGGGATCACTAGAATTCGCTTATGCATTAAATACAACCATATAATCGTAGTACACATCCGATTCATGTTTCTTAAGACGTTCAAGCAAGTTACCGTATAGGAGGTTAGCCAGTTTTCTTAAGCCTAACATCGACTTCACCCACCCACAACAATCACAAACAAACCAACAACATGTAATCAATAGCTAGGTTTCATTAGATCCAAGCAAACACAAGAAAAACCTAGCCTAGCATGTTAAAGTAAAGACAAGCATAAGATATAATCAAACAACACATAGACATATTGATTGATTTGAAAGGAGACTTATCTTTAATTGAACATCAAGGTCTCAAGGGTGAAAAACCCCTGAAAATACAGTGTTTTACGAACTAGGGTTTATCCCTAAAGTTCTCCCAAAAGTTGCACACCTAATGAATGAAAATTAGAAAAATATATATAGATTTTACAATCTGACGGCGTCACGTTTTAGAGTGTGACGCCGTCACCTCGCCGCCAAAACTCTCTCGGATTACTCAGATCTACTCTTGACGCCGTCCCCCTTTAAATGTCTCTGGGCCGTCTCCCTTTGAGCTATAACGTGACGGCCTACTCCCATTTACACGTGACGCCGTCACGTGTAATTCTTCCAAAATCTTTCTGGGGCGTCTAGTGTAAAAATCATCCACCTCTTTGTCAAAGTGTGACTCCGTCACCTCGTAAAGAGTGACGCCGTCAGGTACTGTTTTCAGCTTGGTTTTGAGACTTTGTCGTTTTCTTCACTTTTATGCTCAAAAAACGTCCAAAATGCTTCCTTTTCCAAATTTCCTCTCCAAAGTACCTAAAATGACAAAAGGAACGATTTAAGGCAATATTTGATCAAATAATTACGGATTAGGGCTTAAATGACCCCCTAAAAGCATAACACTTTTCGCCTCATCAAATACCCTAACACTTGAGATTTGTTTGTCCTCAAGCAAATGCGGTTTTATTCCAATCAAAATATGAGCTAGGGGTCATTTAACACTAATATAAAAGTAATTACAACAAATAGTTATTCCACCCTAGTCATAACAAGCACGGAAATCATACACTAGCACCTGACAAATAGTGTTTGGATACTCTCATCTCTCGGGTGTTATAAACCTATATAACTAAATGGAAATGGAAGAAATATCACTCACTACCTGTCATAGCAAATAGATTACCATAGGCTTGGGAAACGATCAAAAACCTCCTCCACAAGGCGTAAGCACCTAAGATAAACTATCAAAGAGGGCTTTTCAAGGGTTGTAATGTTAGGTGTAGGGATATGATAAACACGGTTTTGTTGGAATAAAGGGTATTTTTAGTGGTGGCAAGTTAATTATCTTGATCAAATACATGCATAATGCGGCGTTGCTAAGCCAAGACTCGACTCGACTTAAGCTAAAAAGAAAATAACAAAAACATAAATAAAGATAAAATGAAACGCGATGGTAGTCCGTATGTTTTTTCTACTTTTCTTTTTCTAATTTTTTTTTTCGTTTTTCTTGTTTTTTCGATTTTTTTTTCATACACTCTTACCCTACCATCCAAAATAATACATCATAGGGGCCTCGGTTCTCCCCTTACACTTGAACTTTTACATACTTTACAATTAACTATTCTAATGACTCGAATTAAGATAATTGAAAAACTTGGAGTACTTTAAAATATTAACGCACATACGGGAGTAATAATTTACTTCTTCCTAATTACTCCATTACATTAGTACTTTACACATGAGTCCCAATCGTCCCAAAACAATATGTACAAGGATATGAATCGAATTAGCAACCATGTAATCAATAAGACAATTAACTAAGGGTTTAAACAAATGTTGTCACAATAATGCACTAAAGATGAGTGCATACAAGGTAGGCTAAGGCGATTTGGGTGTACATTTGGGGTGGATTGTAAACATATTCTTCCTTTAAATAAGATGCTTAAAGTTAGAAACGAATAGATAGGCTCTGAGGGGCGTACTAGGGGTATCGTGTATTAAAAATGAGTACATCGCTAAGGTGTGGGAGAATTACTTGACCAATGAAGTCAATGTAATTATAATACGGATGTAAACATGGGTTATCCTAATGCCTCTTATCATGTAGTAAATCTAACTACACGAATGTAGTCTCACTTGTGGATTTGGGATAGTCACTAACGCAAGTTCTAGAATCTATAAACTACCGGTACACACACAAGCACAAAAAATGAATGCTTTTCCTACCAATTCTAGGGGTGAACCTCACATATTTGGGAAAATTTTTTTGAGTGGTACGGTTTTTTTGTGCTAGTAATACAACTCCTATCCATGAGACGCTTATTATGCCTAAAGTTTCACTCCTAAATGTTGTAAAAAATTTTAAATTTGGCGCTAAAATTGCCCTAACAAATATTTCTCTTAGTTTTATTACACATCTACCATTAAATAAACAAAAATCAAGCGTAATTGCATTTTCTAAGGTGTCTTCATTTACCTCCCTTACACATAAACCGAACATTGTCCCCAATGTTCATATAAAAGATGTAAAAGTAATGAAAATGAAAGAATGAAACAAATACTCCCCTGATTCGTTTGATGTGGATCGTGTGGTAACATGGTTAGATCTTCTTCCAAGATGATGTGATATCTTCAAGATTAAAGTGACGCCAAAAACTTGATGTCAAGAACTAAATGCCATGTTCATCTTCTTGTCCAATGTAACGTGTTAAACCTGAGAAAAGAATCACAAAAACCAAAGCATCAAACCGAACAAAGAAAAATCACAACTAGATGTAATTCCAGACTTAGAAATAAAAACAAACGATTAAGGATATAATGCTTGCAAAATAAATGTTTACAGGTTTCTTTAAAACATTCATTGTGACTCAATACAAGCATTTGACTCTAACAAACACAACTATATATGCCAATCTTTAATTGCTTTTGTTCATGTTCAATTTGTTCTTAAAAACAAATTTGGATTTCCCTTACACTTATCTTTTACAAAATACCTTTACATTCAATTAAGACGAGGTTAAAAACAAAATAAAGCATTTTCACAAATTATTCGAAACATGAAAATTAAACAATTATGATTAAGCATATATGACACAAACAAACAAATAAAATAAAAACATCAAACAATTAAAAACATGGGTTGGGTTGCCTCCCAATAAGCGCTTGTTTTTGTTCGAGTCACGAGCCTGACTCTACCCTTATTTAACAGAAATAGGGGAGGTTTTCCCTACACTTAGGATTAAGTGCGGGTGGAAGTAGCGATACACAACCTTGGTGTGGAAATATGCCACGTGAGGTGAAGGGGGTGAGTGAATGGCTTCCTTCATCCTAAAACTACCCGGATAATATTGGTTGATGGGTGGGTCGATTCCTCTTTTGCCTCGTAGATGTAAATCTAAGGATGGAAAGTTGTGTAAAGATTGAGGTTCCGGTTCATCAACACTAGGAAATTGATGAGGCGAAAAGTGTTACGCTTTTAGGGGGTCATTTAAGCCCTAATCCGTAATTATTTGATCAAATATTGCCTTAAATCGTTCCTTTTGTCATTTTAGGTACTTTGAAGAGGAAATCTGGAAAAGGAAGCATTTTGGACGTTTTTGGAGCATTAAAGTGAAGAAAACGACAAAGTCTAAAAATATGCTGGAAATTGTACCTGACGGCGTCACGCTTTACCATGTGACGGCGTCACGCTTTAACAACAAGGTGGATGATTTTTACACTAGATGCCCCAGAAAGATTTTTGAGAATTAATACGTGACGGCGTCACGTGTTACAAAGTGTAGGTCGTCACGTTATAAGCTAAACGGAGACGGCCCAGAGAAGATTAAAGGGGGACGACATCAGAAGTGGATCTGAGCAATCCGAATAGTGTTTTGGCGGCGAGGTGACGGCGTCACGCTCTATAAGGTGACGCCGTCAGATTGTAAATTCTATAAATATTCGTCTAATTTTCATTCATTAGTGTGCAACTTTTGGGAAGAAACCTTAGCTCATATTTCTACTGTATTTTTGAGGGTTTTCCACCCTTGAAACTTGGATGCTTAATTGAAGATAAGTCTTTTCCAAATCATTCAATATGTCTATGTATTGTGTGATTATATCTTATGCTTGTCTTTCAATTAACATGCTAGGCTAGGTCTTTATTGTGTTTGCTTAGATCTAATGAAACCTAGCTATTGATTATATGTTGTTGGTTTGTTTGTGATTTATTGTGGGTGGGTGAAGTCGATGTTAGGCTTAAGAAAACTGGCTAACCTTTTATACGGTAACTTGCTTGAACGTCTTAAGAAACATGAATCGGATGTGTACTACGATTATATGGTTGTATTTAATGCATAAGCGAATTCTAGTGATCCCATGTTAAGAGCTTTTAGTCGGCTCGACATAGGAGTGAAGTAGGAGCTTATAGAGTTAGGGAAGATCGTACACGGCCCAACTAACGGTTTAAAGGAATGCAACCCGTCATCCACACAATTACAACAAACCAATTAACATATAAAAGATAGCTAGGGAGTAAGGAAATCTAAGTAAACACATATTTCTCTCATATAAGTTTCACAACCATTTACTTTTTCTAGTTATTTTATTTTATTTGCAAAAGTAGTTATTTGGGTTAGTTGACTAGCAACTAATTCTGCCCACTCTTCCAAAAACTGAGATTTTTACTTGCTTTCCATAAAATATAAAAATACAAAAAGAATCATCCCTCAACCCTTAGACCTAATTAGAGTAGCTTTTCAAGCCTAACGACACTATTCCCCGAGAGAACGATCAATCCCCCGGTACTTGCCACTTCACTATACTACATCGGTCAGGTACACTGCTTGGTGGGGGTTGTAAGCTTCTCAAGATCCCTTGAGAGGGAAAACCTAAGTGCAAAGGTTGCAAAACCCACGCATCAAGTTTTTGGCGCCGCTGCCGGGGAATAGTTATTGCTTAGGTTGAAAATTTTATTTTTACTTAGGTCTACTCGTTAGAATCCTTTCTAGTGAGATTTTTTATTTTATTTTTCTAGGATTTCTTTAGTTTATCTTTTTCTTCGTGTCTTTGTTCGTAACCATTACCATCCGACATCATGGAAGGTGGTAATATCCTTGATCCCAACAACCCACCACAACATAACATACCCCAACCAAACCCACCTCCTAGAGCCCGTACTTTAGGAGAATACTCCCGTCCTAGCCACCAAGGCTATCGAAACACCATTGAGCTCACCCAAGGAGCCAATGTGTCTCCCTTGCGATCCGACACCATCCGGTTGGTGCAAAGCGGATGTGCATTCCATGGACTTCGTTCCGAAGATCCAAATCAACACCTCAAGGACTTCCTTAAGATCGTAGATTCCATAGACCTTGATGTTGACACTCGAGAGACTACCCGATTACGTCTCTTCCAATTCTCTCTGCGAGACCAAGCTAGTCAATGGCTAGAACGTCTACCCGCAGGATCCATCACCTCTTGGGATAATCTCACCACTCGCTTCCTTGCTCAATTTTTCCCACCGGGAAGAACCACAAAGCTAAGGAATGACATCTTGGCGTTCCAACAACGTCAAGGCGAAACCCTCTACGAGGCATGGACTCGATTCAAGGACTTACTCCAAAAAGTCCCTCACCATGGTATAGATCTTTGGCTCCAAGTCCAAATTTTCTATGACCATATCAATATCCCCACGAAGCAAACCATTGACCAAGCGGCCGGGGGCAAGCTACGTGATCTAAGTGCGGAACAATCATGAGAACTTATAGAAGATCTTGCTCTCTATGACAACGAAAGTTGGAATGATCCCTGTGATTTGAATAAAACGGTCAAGGCAATATCTTTGCCTTCGAATAATTCAAGCACTTTCGACCGTAGGATCATGGAACTTGAGGACCAAGTCAAGTATCTAATGAAATCCTATGAAGCTCCTAAACCTTCAAGCCAAGTGAACAAAATCACTTCTTCATGTGAGTATTGTAGTGGTCCCCACGACACTCGAGATTGCATGAAACTCCCCGAACAAGCTTTTGCGGACTATGCATTCTCGCGTACTGACGGAGCGGGAGAAAAGTGGTACACTTTCAAACCCGAGCCAAACCCTTACAGTGATTCTTACAACCCCTCTTGGAAAAATCACCCAAACTTTATGTTGGGAATTCTGCTAAGAGATAATTCTGCTGAAGAATCTGCTGATGGAATCTGCTGAAGCGAACGTTTCTGCTGAAGCTATAGATGGTTTCTGTTGACATAGTGTTTCTGCTGATATTATATTTCTACGGATTTAGTGAATCCGTATCTTTAGTATTTGTTTGTTAGGATATGCATGAGCTATTTTAGGTAGTGATATGCATTGATATTTTTATTTATTATGTAATTAGGGTTCCTTGTCTATAAAAGGAACAGATGGTCATTGTATTATTTGCGCATTCACAAACACTTTAGAGAAAAACTTTTATTAGATCCATAGAGGATCATTATTATTAGTGAAAAACCTTGTTGAACCAAAATCAAGCCCAATCTAGGATATAATAACAATGATTGATTGCACAGCGGAATAATGATAAAGAACACAATCAAAGTTACCAACAAGGTTTTTCACTAATAATAATGATCCTCTATGGATCTAATAAAAGTTTTTCTCTAAAGTGTTTGTGAATGCGCAAATAATACAATGACCATCTGTTCCTTTTATAGACAAGGAACCCTAATTACATAATAAATAAAAATATCAATGCATATCACTACCTAAAATAACTCATGCATATCCTAACAAACAAATACTAAAGATACGGATTCACTAAATCCGTAGAAATATAATATCAGCAGAAACACTATGTCAGCAGAAACCATCTATAGCTTCAGCAGAAACGTTAGCTTCAGCAGATTCCATCAGCAGATTCTTCAGCAGAATTATCTCTTAGCAGAATTCCCAACACTTTAGGTGGAAACAAAACCAAAACACGCCCCAAAATAACTCTTCCAATCCACCTAATCGTTCCCAATCAAACGGTTCCTCCTCAAACCGTACTTTCAATAACAATCCCTCCAATAATTATGGTAGTACCAATAACCTCGAGGGGATGATGTCCAAGTTTATAGCATCTCAAGAAGCTCGTATGGCTAAGTTCGAATCCGAATTTAATCAACAACAAACGGAGATGACCAATAAAATAGACAACTTATTGAAAGCATTCAACAACCAAGGGGTGCCATCACCAAATAAGGACGCTAGAAACATAGGTAGCGGACCCCAAATCAAGGACCCCTCATCCTCCAAACATGTCCATTTTGTTAAAGTTGTCACTATTAAGCCAATCACTAAAGATGAAGTAAATAGTGAGCATAAGGAGGAGGTTAAGAAAGTTGAGGAGAGTAAGGAAAGAGAAGTAGAAGAAGTAGATGGTGGAGAGAACTACTTCGATAGGTTGCCCACTAAGGAAGAACGTGTATACCATAAGGATCTATTCGATAACCCCGAGACACCATACTTCCTAGGTAACCCGATCATCAAAACATGTGACCCTTCCAACATCAATATACCATGCAACATAGGTCACTTGCATGTTTGGAAAGCTTAAATAGATCTTAATTCCCCCATAAACATCATGACTAGAGCTTACTACAATCTTATAATGAAAGAGCAACTGGGACTCAGAGTATTTCCTAGCAAGGGTTGGATAAGTAATTTTGTAGGTAGAGTTAGGGAACTACATGTCTATGTAGGGAATTTCACCTACGTCACCGACTTTGTGATTGTTGAGGATATTCGTCCGGTAGTAGATGCATGCTTAACTCAAGTAGTTTTTGGAAAGCCGTTTGTTGAGGCCTCTAAAATGAATTATGACCCATCTCTAGGGATAGTTAGATTCAAGGACGAGACCGATGATATAGCTTACCAAATGCCATATAAGATAGAGCAATACCGACTCTTGTCAAACATCGAGAAGGAGCATAAGCAAGCGGTCTACTATAGGAATGATGAGGATAGACGTAGAGGAGTAGACTATGTTATGAGTAGGATATTTGGTTTCTACAAAGAATGCTTGCAACTAGGTCCGGAATATAAGACTAAACCCGAGGATGACCTAGAGACCGTGACCAACGATGAAGTCACGTAATAGAGAGTGACTTTGAGTCTAGCTACAAGACTCGTTAATAAAGAAAAGCGCTTCTTGGGAGGCAACCCAAGCTTTATTTGTTTTGTGTGTTTGTTTATTTGAATTTATTTGTTTCCGTATGTATGTTTTATTTTTATTGTTATTGATTCATGTTTCAAATTAAAATTGTGAAAATGCTTTATTTTGTTTTTAACTTCGTCTTAACTACATATAAAGGTATTTTGCAAAAGATAAGTGTAAGGGAAATCTAAATTTGTTTATAAGAACGAATTGGAACATGAATTGTAACGATATAAAATAAACATACATATTAGTATTTGTTTGAGTCAAATGCTTGTATCGAGTCATAATGAAATTTTGCAGGATTCCAGGAATTAAGGTAATTGTTTTTCCAGAAATTTTCCGGAAACTAAACATAAGGATTCTGTCAGATCAATTCTGACGGCGTCAGCCTTTAAAAGCTGACGGCGTCAGGTACTGATTCCAGAAAAAGTTTTTAAAATTTAGTTTTTCTGCCGGATTATAAAAATTACTGCATCTTTAATTCCAGGAATCTGCAAAACTTTCATTCCACAAGCATTATATCCTTATATAGATTTTGCCGCCGATTTTACGCAAGGTTTGCCTAGATTGTTTTCTCAGGTTTAACAGGTTACATTGGACAAGAAGATGAACATGGAATCAAGTTCATGACATCAAGCTTTTGGAGTCGCTTTGATCTTGGAGCTTTTACATCATCTTGGAAGAAGATCTAACCATGTTACCACATGATCCACATCAAACGAATCAGGGGAGTATTTGTTTCATCTTTCATTTTTTACTTTTACATATTCTATGTGAACATTGGGGACAATGTTCGGTTTAAGTGTAAGGGGGTAAATGAAGACACCTTAGAAAATGCAATTACGCTTGATTTTTGTTTTGTTTAAAGGTAAGTGTGTAATAAAACCGAGAGAAATATTTGTTAGGGCAATTTTAGCGCAAATTTAAAATTTTTTACAACATATAGGAGTGAAACTTTGGTCTTAATAAGCGTCTCATGGATAGGGAATTGTATTACTAGCACAAAAAACCGTACCACCCAAAAATTTTCCCCAAATATGTGAGGTTCGCCCCTAGAATTGTTAGGAAAAGCATTCATTGTTGATGCTTGTGTGTGTACTGGTAACCTATAGATTCTAGAACTTGCGATAGGACCATCCCAAATACACAAGTGAGACTACATTCGTGTAGTTAGATTTACTACATGATAAGAGGCATTAGGATAACCCTTGTTTTACACCCGTATTATAATTACATTGACTTCATTGGTCAAGTAATTTTCCCACACCTTAGCGTTGTACTCATTTTTAGTACACGATACCCCTAGTATACCTCTCCGAGCCTATCTTTTCGTTTCTAACTTTAAGCATTTTACTTAAAGGAAGAATTTGTTTACAATCCACCCCAAATGTACACCCAAATCGCCTTAGCCTACCTTTTATGCACTCACCTTTAGTGCATTATTGTGACAACATATGTTTAAACCCTTAGTTAATTGTCTTATTACTTACATGGTTGCTAAGTCGAGTCATATCCT
>LBNU01023776.1:2411-14897 GCA_014162995.1 Artemisia annua
TGGTTTCTTCAATGTATCTCGAGACTAATTCTTCGATTCCAACCTTTGTGGTGCTCATCATGCTATTAACTTCTTCCCTTCTTTGTTCCCTTTCCCTTCTATTTCTTTCGTCCCTTCTTCTCATGAACAGTTCTCCATATTCCTCCTTACTTTTGACAAAAGTTTTCATTACTTTATGTCCAAAGTTGACTTTAGGTCCAAATCCGGTTTCAGCATGCCACTTGTAACAATGATTTGCTGTTCTTTGTATTGCCTCCAGAGCAAGATCCGGAGTCATTCTCGGAATGTGGAGTTGATTATCGAGCAATTGGCGATTATAGTCATCGAGACCTCTGTAGAATATAATAACCATATGGTGTTTGTTCAGGTCATGAGTCGGGCATCGGTAAAGGAGTTCATTGTACCTCTCCCAGGCTTGGTAAAGTGCTTCTTCCTTTACTTGTACGAATCTGTGGATGCTAAGAAGTAACTCAGTCATACGAGATGGTGGACAAAATTGTTTCAGAAAGGCTCTTCGAAGATTATCCCAAGATTGCTTTGACTCAGATGGTAGCTTATTAAACCAACTCCTAGCTGCCCCCGTTAGAGAGATAGGGAACACTTTCAGTATCAATGAATACCTACATACGTTTGGTATGTTGAAAAGGCTACAAAGATATAACACTTCTACTACGTGCTCAAACGTCCTTCGGCAGCTTTCGTTAGTTTTGCCCAAGTATTGGTTCATCGTGATCCCCTCAATGTCATGCTCGTTGTTTGTCTCAGATTCCGATTCGGAAGACTCAGATTCGTAGAATGAGAAAATATTATGAATTTGCACAGGGGAGTTATCCCTCTTTACTCGAAACTGTCTTTCCGGATTGTCAAATGGCGTAACCAAAAATGGTTTTGAGCTTGTTGTCTTGTATCCTGACATATTAAAAAAAAGTTAAAAATAAAAATAAAAGCAGACTTAAAAATAAATCCTATAATAGCTCGTTTTACCAACCAGGTTTTAATATTTATAATTACTCGTTTTACCTAAGGTCTACCTATTTGCACTAACGGACAGAGAATCCGGTCATGTATAGAATAGCAATGGTAACTCCGAGGTCGTCCCAAGAGCTATGTGGTGCGGACTAAGTCTAAGTCTAATGTCACTAATTAAAAGAAAGATTGATTAATTGATTGGTTGAGATAAAAACAAAACAAGAAAACAAATAGCAAATAAAAGTAAAGTTGTGAGCAGTGGGAGAAAAGTGTACTAGCCTAGTTACTACTCCTATATCATTTTATGTCATGTTCCCTATTAAACTAATCTTATGCTTTAGGTGGGGCGGACATATATCACTAGGTGCATATGGTCAAGTTCCCTAGCCTATCTCCCCCGAATCCTGTTAGGAACCATGGCGCTTCCCATGTAGTAAGCCGACGTATGGTATACGGGTTTGAGTCATTAAGTGCCACTACATGCTAGACTTATCTCTAATGGCCCGTTGTCACGATCATAGACCAATTCTCTAACTTCTTAAGTTTATCAAGTACGGAAGGTGATCCTATGGTCAATTCGCACACGAGGCAATATGAGCAGTTGTCATCCCTCTCATTTCCTCGCAATCCATCAGGCTGGTGTCCTATGGTCAATTCTTCTAGCCTACTAACTTAATTGGGGTCTTAATTCAATTAAAGCTAGCGTAATGGATACAACCGCATATCAAAACTACCAAAACAAGAGGTTCTCAAGATAAACTATGCATGCACACACGTAAAAGCATATAAGAAAAGTACGGAAACATGATTAAAACAATATAGGCATCATAACTAGGCTAGCACCAGAAGTGCTTAGCCAATCATATTAGAATTAACACTCGAAATAATGTTTACAAGATCCATATATTCGAAATGTAATTGAAATAATGAAATGCTAAAACTTATGGTGATTGAGGTGTGATTTCTCCCTTGGAAAGCCTTCATATGCTGCTGTGGAAGGGCCTTCTAACTGCTCCTAACGATCTCTGACTTTGTGTGTGAGAAAGTTGATGTTGAAATGCAGAAATTAGGGCTGTATTTACAGGCCCGTCGGGAGTTACGGCGTAACTATGAAATGTGTTACGCCGTAACTGCTGAAATCTTATCCAGATCCATAGTTTACGGCGTAATTGATGATTTGTTACGTCGTAATAGTGATTTAGGGTTTCTTCTTCGTCGTAATCTGATGCGTGTTTTTGTGACCTTACAACAGGTTTTACCTCTCGAGGGATCTCAAGAGGCTTACAACCCCACCAGGCAGTGTACCTGACCGATGTAGTATAGGATAGTGGTAAGTACGGGGGATTGATCGTTCTCTCACAGGGAATAGTGTTCGTTAGGATAGAAAAACTACTCTAATTGGTCTAAGGGTGGAAGGAAGATTCTTTTTGTATTTTTATGTTTTATGGAAAGCAAGTAAAATCTCGGTTTTGGAAGAAGGGCGGAATTAGTTGCTAGTCAACTAACCCAAGTTTACTACTTATGCAAATTAAAATAAAATAAATATCTAAACTATTGTGGTTGTGAAAACAATATGGAGAAAGTTGTGTTTACTTAGATTTCATTACTCCCTAACTATCTTTTACCGGTTAATTGATATGTATGTTACTTGTGTGGATGAAGGGTGTATTCCTAATAACTCATGGAGTGGCATACATATCTCTCCAATTCTATGAGCTCTTATCTCGCCCTATGCCATGCACGGCACAACCATAGGGGTTGTAAACAGTGGCTCATGCGTTAAATACTACCTTAATAGCCTAGTATGCCTTGGCTACATGTTTCCCAAGACGTTCAAGCACGTTACCATAAAGGAGGTTGGCCAGTTTTCTTGAGCCTAACATTGATGGAACAATCATCCCAACAAACAACAACACACACCAATCAACCAATAATTAATAGTTAGGTTTCATTAGATCTAAGCAAACACTAGAGAATTTAGCTACACATGTTAATTAAAAGACAAGCAAAAGAGATAATCAACCAACACATAGACATATTGATTGAATTAAAGTGAAGACTTATCTTTAATTAAGCATGAGGGTTCCAAGGGTTGGAAACCCTAAAAAGTACAGAAAATTCGTCTTTAGGGTTTGCCCTAAAAGTTCTCCACAAAGTTCCACACTAATGAATGAAAATTAGAAAACTATATATAGATTTTACACTCTGACGGCGTCAGGTTATAAGGGCTGACGCCGTCAGCTCGCCGCCATTAGGTTTCTCGGATGGCCTAGATCCACTTCTGACGCCGTCACCTTATAAATCCTTCTGGGCCGTCACTCTTTAACTTTACTCCTGACGGCCTACTTTTCCTAACACCTGACGGCGTCAGGTGTTAAATCCAAAATTTCCTCTGGCCCGTCATTTGAAAATTGGTTTCCACTCTTTTGTCAAGGCTTTCTGACGGCGTCACCTTGTGACTTCTGACGCCGTCAGGTTGTAAATCTTCTTCTTTTGAGACTTTGTCGTTTTCTTCACTTTTATGCTCCAAAAACGTCCGAATATGCATGTTTTCCAGAATTCCTCTCAAAAGTACCTAAAATGACAAAAGGAACGATTTAGGGCAATATTTGATCACATTTATACGAATTAGGGCTTAAATGACCCCCTAAAAGCGTAACACTTTTCGTCTCATCAAATACCCTTACACTTGAGATTTGCTTGTCCTCAAGCAAATGAGCTTTTATTCCAATCAAAATATGAGTTAGGGGTCATTTAACACGAATATAAAAGTAATTACAACAAATAGTTATTAGACCCTAATCATAACAAGCACGGAAATCATACACTAGCACCTCACAAATAGTGTTTGGATTCTCACATCTCTCAAATGTCATAAAGTTTATATCTCATAAATGGAAACGGAAAATAACACTCACTACCTGTCATAGCAAATAGATTACCATAGGCTTGGGAAAGGATCAATTACTCCTCCACTAGGCGTAAGCACCTAAGATAAACTATCAAAGAGGGCTTTATAAAGGGTTGTAACGTAAGGTGTAGGGATATGATAACACGGTTTGGTTGGAATAAAGGGTATTTTAGTGGTGGCGAGTTAATTATCATGATCAAATACATGCACTCTACATCGTTGCTTAAGTCAAGACTCGACTCAATCTTAGTCTAAAAATGAAATAACAAAAACTAAAAAGGAACATAAAAGGAAACGGGATGGTAGTCCGTATGTTTTTCTTCTTTCTTTTTCATATTTTTTTGTATTTTTCTTGATTTTTCGATTTTTTTTTCATACACTCTTGCCCTACCATCCAAAATAATACATCATAGGGGATTTGCATTCCCCTTACACTTGAATCTTTACATAACTTTACAATCACTATTCTAATGACTCGAATTAAGATAATCGAAAAACTTGGAGTACTTTTTAAATATTTAGCACGTATGGGGGTAATAATGTTGTTCTTCCCCATTACTTCATTACACTAGTACTTTACCCATGAGTCCCAATCGTCCCAAAACAATATGTACAAGGATATGACTTAACTTAGCAACCATGTAATTGACCGGATAATTAACTAAGGGTTTAACAAATGTTTTCACAATAATGCACCAAAGGTGGGTGCATACAAGGTAGGCTAAGGCGATTTGGGTGTACATTTAGTGGGGTGTAAACAAATTCTCACTTTGAGTAAGATGCTCAAAGGTCGAAACGAAAGGATAGGCTCGGAGGGGTGTACTAGGGGTATCGTGTACCAAAAATGGATACAACGCAAAGGGTGTGGGAGAATTACTTGACCAATGAAGTCAATGTAATTATAACAAATATACGGGTGTAAAACAATGGGTTAATCCTAATGCCTCTTATCATGTAGTAAATCTTAACTACACGAATGTAGTCTCACTTGTGGATTTGAGATGGTCCTAACGCAAGTTCTAGAATCTAAATACTACCGGTACTCACATCATAGCACCAAAGATGGATGCTTTTCCTACCAATTCTAGGGGCGAACCTCACATATTTGGGGTGGAAAATTTTTTAGTGGTACGGTTTTGTGCTAGTCATACAATTTCCTATCCATGAGACGCTCATTAAGATCAAGGTTTCACTTCTAAATGTTGTAAAAAATTTTAAATTGGCGCTAAAATTGCCCTAACAAACATTTCTCTTGGTTTTATTACAAATTTACTATCAAACAAAGCAAAACATCAAGCGTAAGTATATTCTCAACGGTGCTTTCATTTACCCCCCTTACACTTAAACCGAACATTGTCCCCAATGTTCAAATAAAAGACGTAAAAGTAAATAAGATGAAAGAATGAAATCAAATACTCCCCTGAATCGTTTGTTGTGGATAGTGATGTAACATGGTTAGATCTTCTTCCAAGATAGACGAACGTTCAAAGCTTCCCTTCCAAAATAATAAACGTCTTCTTGTCCAAAATAACCTGTTAACCTGAAAAAGATAAAGGCCAACCTCGCGTAAAATCGGCGGTAAAATCTACATAATAAGATATAATGCTTGTGGAATGAATATTTTGCAGAATTCCTGGAGATTATAAGTTAAAGAATTGACAAAACTTTTTAGGTTTCCGGAAAAATACAAAACTTTCAAAAATTGCAGAAAATTATAACCTGACGCCGTCAGGTGTTAATCCTGACGCCGTCAGAAAGTTCTGACAGAATTCTCATGTTAAGCTTCCGGGAAAAATTCTGGAAAAACTAGATCTTACTTCCTGGAATTCCTGCAAAAATTCATTATGACTCGATACAAGCATTTGACTCAAACAAGTACTAATATGTATGCTAATTTCATTGTTATGATTCATGTTCATTCGTTCTATATAAACCGATTTAGATTTCCCTTACACTTAGCTTTTGCAAAATACCTTTATATGTAGTTAAGACGAAGTTAAAAACAAAATAAAGCATTTTCACAATTTAGTTTGAAGCATGAATCAATAACAAGAAATATAACTTACATACGGAAACAAATAAAATCAAATAAACACACAAAAACAAACAAAACATGGGTTGCCTCCCAAGAAGCGCTTTTCTTTATTTACGAGTCTTGTAGCTAGACTCAAAGTCACCGTACGTTACGTGACTTCGTCGTTGGTCTCGGTTCCTAAGTCATCCTCTTTTCCGGTTTTGTATTCGGGCCCTAAGTTCAAACAATCCTTATAGAAACCGAAAATCCTTTTCATGACATAGTCTACTCCCCTACGTCTATCCTCATCATTCCTATAGTAAACCGCTTGTTTGAGCTCCTTCTCAACGTTTGACAAGTGTTGGTATTGCTCTATCTTATACGGCATTTGGTAGTTCACCTCATCGGTCTCATCCTTAAATGTGACTATCCCTAAGGAAGGTTCATGAGTCATTCTAGAGACCTCGATAAATGGTTTGCCTAAGACTACTTGGGTCACACTTGCATCGATTATTGGGCGGATATCTTCTACAATCACAAAGTCGGTGACATAGGTAAAGTTTCCTACATAAACCGGTAATCCTTTAACTCTTCCCGTGAAGTTACTAATCCATCCCTTATCGGGAAACACTCTATACCCTAGTTGACTTTTCATTATCAAATTGTATTGAGCTCTAGTCATGATGTTAATGGGTGATCTAGGGTCAATGTACGCTTTCCAAATATGCAAATGCCCGATGTTGCATGGTATGTTGAGATTAGATGGATCGCCCACCTTGAAAATTGGGTTACCTAGGATGTATGGGGTCTCGGAGTCATCGAATAGATTCTTATGATATGCTCGCTCTTCCTTAGTGGGTAACCTATTGAAGTAATCCTCCTCCTCTACTTCTTCTATTTCGCTAACCTTAGCCTTCCTATCATCCTCTAATTCCTTACTCTCATCCTTTGATTCACTATCATTCTCACTCCTATCAATTGGTCTAATGGTCACAACGTTGACGAAGTGGACATGTTTGGATGAAGAGGGGTCCTTGATTTGTGGTTCGCTATTGGTGTTTCTAGCGTCCTTTTGTGGGGGTGATAGCACTTGGTTGTTGAGGGCTTTCAACAAGTTGTCAATTTTATTGGTCATCTCTACTTGTTGTTGATTGAATTCGGATGTGAATTTAGCTATGCGAGCTTCTTGAGATGCCATAAAATTGGACATCAATCCTTCAAAGTTGTTGGTACTACCATAGTTGTTGGAAGGATTGTTGTTGAAGGTACGGTTTGAGGAATTACCGTTGGGTTGAAACCGGTTAGGTGGGTTGGAAGAATTGTTTTGGGGTGCGTTTTGGTTTGACTTCCACCTAAGGTTGGGGTGATTTTTCCATGAGGGGTTGTATGAATCTCCGTAAGGGTTTGGCTCGGGTTTGAAAGTGTACCACTTATCTCCCGCTCCGTCGGTACGCGTGGATGCGTAGTCCGCAAAAGCTTGTTCGGGGAGTTCCATGCAATCACGAGTGTCGTGGGGACCACTACATAATTCGCACGAAGAAGTGATTTTGTTCACTTGGCTTGAAGGTTTAGGAGCTTCGTAGGATTTCATGAGAAACTTGACTTGGTCTTCAAGTTCTATGATCCTACGGTCGGAAGTGCTTGAATTATTCGAAGGCAAAGATATTGCCTTGACCGTTTTATTCAAATCACGGGGATCATTCCAACTTTCGTTGTCATATAGAGCAAGATCTTCTAGGAGATCCCATGATTGTTCCGCACTTAGATCACGTAGCTTGCCACCGGCCGCTTGGTCAATGGTTTGCCTCGTGTGGAGATTGATGTGGTCATAGAAGATTTGGACTTGGAGCCAAAGGTCTATGCCATGATGAGGGACTTTTTGGAGTAAGTCCTTGAATCGAGTCCATGCCTCGTAGAGGGTTTCGCCTTGGCGTTGTTGGAACGCCAAGATATCATTCCTTAGCTTGGTAGTTCTCCCCGGTGGGAAAAATTGAGCAAGGAAACGAGTTGTGAGATCGTCCCAAGAGGTGATGGATCCTGCGGGAAGTCGCTCAAGCCATTGACTAGCTTGGTCCCGTAGAGAGAATTGGAAGAGACGCAATCGGGTCGTCTCTCGAGTTGCAACATCAAGGTCTATGGAATCTACGATTTTGAGGAAATCCTTGAGATGTTGGTTTGGATCTTCGGAACGAAGTCCATGGAATGCGCATCCGCTTTGCACCAACCGGATGGTGTCGGATCGCAAGGGAGTGACATTGGCTCCTTGAGTGAGCTCAATGGTGTTTCGATAGCCAAGGTGGCTAGGTCGGGAATACTCTCCTAAGGTGCGGGGTCTAGGAGGTTGGTTTGGTTGTGGTGGGTGGTTTGGTTGAATTAGGTTGTTGGGATCAAGGATGTTACCACCTTCCATGATGGCGGATGGTAAAGATTACGAACAAAAACACGAAGAAAAAGATAGACTAAAGAAATCCTAGAAAAAGAAAATAAAAATCTCACTAGAAAGGAATCTAGTGAGTAGACCTAAAGAAATAAAAATTCTACCTAAACAATAACTATTCCCCGGCAGCGGCGCCAAAAACTTGATGCGTGGTTTTGTGACCTTACAACAGGTTTTACCTCTCGAGGGATCTCAAGAGGCTTACAACCCCACCAGGCAGTGTACCTGACCGATGTAGTATAGGATAGTGGTAAGTACGGGGGATTGATCGTTCTCTCACAGGGAATAGTGTTCGTTAGGATAGAAAAACTACTCTAATAGGTCTAAGGGTGGAAGGAAGATTCTTTTTGTATTTTTATGTTTTATGGAAAGCAAGTAAAATCTCGGTTTTGGAAGAAGGGCGGAATTAGTTGCTAGTCAACTAACCCAAGTTTACTACTTATGCAAATTAAAATAAAATAAATATCTAAACTATTGTGGTTGTGAAAACAATATGGAGAAAGTTGTGTTTACTTAGATTTCATTACTCCCTAACTATCTTTTACCGGTTAATTGATATGTATGTTACTTGTGTGGATGAAGGGTGTATTCCTAATAACTCATGGAGTGGCATACATATCTCTCCAATTCTATGAGCTCTTATCTCGCCCTATGCCATGCACGGCACAACCATAGGGGTTGTAAACAGTGGCTCATGCGTTAAATACTACCTTAATAGCCTAGTATGCCTTGGCTACATGTTTCCCAAGACGTTCAAGCACGTTACCATAAAGGAGGTTGGCCAGTTTTCTTGAGCCTAACATTGATGGAACAATCATCCCAACAAACAACAACACACACCAATTAACCAATAATTAATAGTTAGGTTTCATTAGATCTAAGCAAACACTAGAGAATTTAGCTACACATGTTAATTAAAAGACAAGCAAAAGAGATAATCAACCAACACATAGACATATTGATTGAATTAAAGTGAAGACTTATCTTTAATTAAGCATGAGGGTTCCAAGGGTTGGAAACCCTAAAAAGTACAGAAAATTCGTCTTTAGG
Organism: Artemisia annua; assembly: GCA_014162995.1. Classification (NCBI taxonomy): domain Eukaryota; kingdom Viridiplantae; phylum Streptophyta; class Magnoliopsida; order Asterales; family Asteraceae; genus Artemisia; species Artemisia annua. The sequence continues at coordinate 11,793 of LBNU01023776.1, forward strand.
GTTTGCCCTAAAAGTTCTCCACAAAGTTCCACACTAATGAATGAAAATTAGAAAACTATATATAGATTTTACACTCTGACGGCGTCAGGTTATAAGGGCTGACGCCGTCAGCTCGCCGCCATTAGGTTTCTCGGATGGCCTAGATCCACTTCTGACGCCGTCACCTTATAAATCCTTCTGGGCCGTCACTCTTTAACTTTACTCCTGACGGCCTACTTTTCCTAACACCTGACGGCGTCAGGTGTTAATTCCAAAATTTCCTCTGGCCCGTCATTTGAAAATTGGATTCCACTCTTTTGTCAAGGCTTTCTGACGGCGTCACCTTGTGACTTCTGACGCCGTCAGGTTGTAAATCTTCATCTTTTGAGACTTTGTCGTTTTCTTCACTTTTATGCTCCAAAAACGTCCGAATATGCATGTTTTCCAGAATTCCTCTCAAAAGTACCTAAAATGACAAAAGGAACGATTTAGGGCAATATTTGATCACATTTATACGAATTAGGGCTTAAATGACCCCCTAAAAGCGTAACACTTTTCGTCTCATCAAATACCCTTACACTTGAGATTTGCTTGTCCTCAAGCAAATGAGCTTTTATTCCAATCAAAATATGAGTTAGGGGTCATTTAACACGAATATAAAAGTAATTACAACAAATAGTTATTAGACCCTAATCATAACAAGCACGGAAATCATACACTAGCACCTCACAAATAGTGTTTGGATTCTCACATCTCTCAAATGTCATAAAGTTTATATCTCATAAATGGAAACGGAAAATAACACTCACTACCTGTCATAGCAAATAGATTACCATAGGCTTGGGAAAGGATCAATTACTCCTCCACTAGGCGTAAGCACCTAAGATAAACTATCAAAGAGGGCTTTATAAAGGGTTGTAACGTAAGGTGTAGGGATATGATAACACGGTTTGGTTGGAATAAAGGGTATTTTAGTGGTGGCGAGTTAATTATCATGATCAAATACATGCACTCTACATCGTTGCTTAAGTCAAGACTCGACTCAATCTTAGTCTAAAAATGAAATAACAAAAACTAAAAAGGAACATAAAAGGAAACGGGATGGTAGTCCGTATGTTTTTCTTCTTTCTTTTTCATATTTTTTTGTATTTTTCTTGATTTTTCGATTTTTTTTTCATACACTCTTGCCCTACCATCCAAAATAATACATCATAGGGGATTTGCATTCCCCTTACACTTGAATCTTTACATAACTTTACAATCACTATTCTAATGACTCGAATTAAGATAATCGAAAAACTTGGAGTACTTTTAAAATATTTAGCACGTATGGGGGTAATAATGTTGTTCTTCCCCATTACTTCATTACACTAGTACTTTACCCATGAGTCCCAATCGTCCCAAAACAATATGTACAAGGATATGACTTAACTTAGCAACCATGTAATTGACCGGATAATTAACTAAGGGTTTAACAAATGTTTTCACAATAATGCACCAAAGGTGGGTGCATACAAGGTAGGCTAAGGCGATTTGGGTGTACATTTAGTGGGGTGTAACAAATTCTCACTTTGAGTAAGATGCTCAAAGGTCGAAACGAAAAGATAGGCTCGGAGGGGTGTACTAGGGGTATCGTGTACCAAAAATGGATACAACGCAAAGGGTGTGGGAGAATTACTTGACCAATGAAGTCAAAGTAATTATAACAAAAATACGGGTGTAAAACAATGGGTTAATCCTAATGCCTCTTATCATGTAGTAAATCTTAACTACACGAATGTAGTCTCACTTGTGGATTTGAGATGGTCCTAACGCAAGTTCTAGAATCTAAATACTACCGGTACTCACATCATAGCACCAAAGATGGGTGTTTTTCCTACCAATTCTAGGGGCGCACCTCACATATTTGGGGTGAAAATTTTTTTAGTGGTACGGTTTTGTGCTAGTCATACAATTTCCTATCCATGAGACGCTCATTAAGATCAAGGTTTCACTTCTAGATGTTGTAAAAAATTTTAAATTGGCGCTAAAATTGCCCTAACAAATATTTCTCTTGGTTTTATTACAAATTTACTATCAAACAAAGCAAAACATCAAGCGTAAGTGTATTCTCAACGGTGTCTTCATTTACCCCCCTTACACTTAAACCGAACATTGTCCCCAATGTTCAAATAGAAGACGTAAAAGTAAATAAAATGAAAGAATGAAATCAAATACTCCCCTGAATCGTTTGATGTGGATAATGAGGTAACATGGTTAGATCTTCTTCCAAGAAAGACGAACGTTCAAAGCTTCCCTTCCAAAATAATAAACGTCTTCTTGTCCAAAATAACTTGTTGACCTGAAAAAGATAATGGCCAACCTCGCATAAAATCGGCGGTAAAATCTATATACTAGGATATAATGCTTGTGGAATGAATATTTTTGCAGAATTCCTGGAGATTATAAGTTAAAGAATTGACAAGACTTTTTAGGTTTCCGGAAGAAATACAAAACTTTCAAAAATTGCAGAAAATTTTAACCTGCCGCCGTCAGGTGTTATGCCTGACAGAATTCTCATGTTAAGTTTCCGGAAAAAAAATTCTGGAAAAACTAGATCTTACTTCCTGGAATTCCTGCAAAAATTCATTATGACTCGATACAAGCATTTGACTCAAACGAATACTAATATGTATGTTAATTTCATTGTTATGATTCATATTCATTCGTTCTTTATAAACCGATTTAGATTTCCCTTACACTTAGCTTTTGCGAAATACCTTTATATGTAGTTAAGACGAAATTAAAAACAAAATAAAGCATTTTCACATTTTAATTTGAAGCATGAATCAATAACAAGAAATATAACTTACATACGGAAACAAATAAAATCAAATAAACAAACAAACAAACACACAAAGCATGGGTTGCCTCCCAAGAAGCGCTTTTCTTTATTAACGAGTCTTGTAGCTAGACTCAAAGTCACCATACATTACGTGACTTCGTCTCTCATTACGACGTAACCTTGATATATGTAGTCCCCATCGCCCGGGTGATGATACCTCAATCGCTCCACACTTGCGGTTACCTCACCCCCTCTCTTACTGACCAAGCTAACCATCCCATTCTCACATAGGTTTTTAATTG
>LBNU01023776.1:25309-39490 GCA_014162995.1 Artemisia annua
AGAGCAAAGCAGGAAGACACTACAATAAACAGAGACGCCATACTGATGATCCCATTACGCCATAGCTTTAATTGAAATAAGACCCAATTGAGTTGAGGATAGGCACATAGAAGAATTGACCATAGGATGACCCTAGCCTGATAGTGCGAGGAGATGGAAGGATGACAACTGACGCATATTGCCTCTCGTGTGTGAATGAACCATAGTCACTTCCGTACTTACGATTCACCTCAAGAAGTTAAGACCATTTGATCTATGATCGTGACAATGGGCATAGAAAGGGATGCCATTGTACTTTCAACCAATTTTTTCATCATGACTTCCTCACGTGCTTGTCTTTTTGTGGTTTCTTCAATGTATCTCGAGACTAATTCTTCGATTCCAACCTTTGTGGTGCTCATCATGCTTTTAACTTCTTCCCTTCTTTGTTCCCTTTCCATTCTATTTCTTTCGTCCCTTCTTCTCATGAACAGTTCTCCATATTCCTCCTTACTTTTGACAAAAGTTTTCATTACTTTATGTCCAAAGTTGTCTTTAGGTCCAAATCCGGTTTCAGCATGCCACTTGTAACAATGATTTGTTGTTCTTTGTATTGCCTCCAGAGCAAGATCCGGAGTCATTCTCAGAATGTGGAGTTGATTATCGAGCAATTGGCGATTATAGTCATCGAGGCCTCTGTAGAATATAATAACCATCTGGTGTTTGTTTAGGTCATGAGTCGGGCATCGGTAAAGGAGACATTGTACCTCTCCCAGGCTTGGTAAAGTGCTTCTTCCTTTACTTGTACGAATCTGTAGATGCTACGAAATAACTCAGTCATACGAGATGGTGGACAAAATTGTTTCAGAAAGGCTTTTCGAAGATTATCCCAAGATTGCTTTGACTCAGATGGTAGCTTATTAAACCAACTCCTAGCTGCCCCCGTTAGAGAGATAGGGAACACTTTCAGTATCAATGAATACCTAGATACGTTTGGTATGTTGAAAAGGCTACAAAGATACAACACTTCTTCTACGTGTTCATGCACATCCTGATCAACTTCTCCTGCGAATTGTTTATAATGTAATTCTAGAATGAGCGTGCTCGGAATAGAATACCCGTCATGATCAGGTGTTGTGTCAAACGTCCTTCGGCAGCTTTCGTTAGTTTTGCCCAAGTAGTGGTTCATCGTGATCCCCTAAATGTCATGCTCGTTGTTTGTCTTAGATTCCAATTCGGAAGACTCAGATTCGTAGAATGAGAAAATATTATGAATTTTCACAGGGGAGTTGTCCCTCTTTGCTCGAAACTGTCTTTCCGGATTGTCAAATGGCGTAACCAAAAATGGTTTCGAGCTTCTTGTCTTGTATCCTGACATATTAAAAAAAAATAAAACTTAAAAATAAAAATAAAAGCAGACTTAAAAATAAATCCTATAATAGCTCCCCGGCAACGACACCAAAAACTTGATGCAGGTTTTACCAACCAGGTTTTAATATTTATAATTACTCGTTTTACCTAAGGTCTACCTATTTGCACTAACAGACAGAGAATCCGGTCGTGTATAGAATAGCAATGGTAACTCCGAGGTCGTCCCAAGAGCTATGTGGTGCGGACTAAGTCTAAGTCTAATGTCACTAATTAAAAGAAAGATTGATTAATTGATTGGTTGAGATAAAAACAAAACAAGAAAACAAATAGCAAATAAAAGTAAAGTTGTGAGCAGTGGAGAAAAGTGTACTAGCCTAGTTACTACTCCTATATCATTTTATGTCATGTTCCCTATTAAACTAATCTTATGCTTTAGGTGGGGCGGACATATATCACTAGGTGCATATGGTCAAGTTCCCTAGCCTATCTCCCCCGAATCCTGTCAGGAACCATGGCGCTTCCCATTTAGTAAGCCGACGTATGGTATACGGGTTTGAGTCATTAAGTGCCATTACATGCTAGACTTATCTCTAATGGCCCGTTGTCACGATCATAGACCAATTCTCTAACTTCTTAAGTTTATCAAGTACTGAAGGTGATCCTATGGTCAATTCGCATACGAGGCAATATGGTAAGTTGTCATCCCTCCCATTTCCTCGCAATCCATCAGGCTAGTGTCCTATGGTCAATTCTTCTAGCCTACTAACTCAATTGGGGTCTTAATTCAACTAAAGCTAGCGTAATGGATACAACTGCATATCAAAACTACCGAAACAAGAGGTTCTCAAGATAAACTATGCGTGCACACACGTAAAAGCATATAAGAAAAGTACGGAAACATGATTAAAACAATATAGGCATCATAACTAGGCTAGCACCAGAGGTGCTTAGCCAATCATATTAGAATTAACACTCGAAATAATGTTTACAAGATCCATATATTCGAAATGTAATTGAAATAATGAAATGCTAAAACTTATGGTGATTGAGGTGTGATTTCTCCCTTGGAAAGCCTTCATATGCTGCTGTGGAAGGGCCTTCTAACTGCTCCTAACGATCTCTGACTTTGTGTGTGAGAAAGTTGATGATGAAATGCAGAAATTAGGGCTGTATTTATAGGCCCGTCGGGAGTTACGGCGTAACTATGAAATGTGTTACGCCGTAACTGCTGAAATCTTATCCAGATCCATAGTTTACGGCGTAATTGATAAATTGTAACGCTGTAATAGTGATTTAGGGTTTCTTCTCCATCGTAATCTCCAAATGGTTACGCCGTAGCGTATTTATCGGATCTGAGATAACTCTTGTAGTCTTCATTACGCTGTATTCCAAAAGGTGTGTTACGTCGTATGTTAATTCTTGATCTTGGACTACTCTCGTACTCGTTGCTACGCCGTATTCCATAGTTGCTGTTACGGCGTAGTCTTCAGATCTGAGGATTCTTCAACCCATGTGGTTGTTACGGCGTAAACTATGAAATGTGTTACGCCGTAACTCTTGATTCATGTTGACTTTGGTCTTCTTAGTAGAAATCCTTGCTAAGGCGTAATTGAGAGATTGAGTTACGCCGTAGCTTCTTCCAGCATACTTGGATTTGTCTATATTTTGCACATACTTTCCAATTTCCTCGTCTCTTTAGCTCCTATGCCCACTTATGACCTGGATACAAAATATGAAGAGATAATAGCATATATCCACATAATTATTAACATAAATGAGCATAATAGGGGGAAATTGACACTTAAATATCAGGGTTATTGGATGTTATCAGCAGGTGTGTTCAACTAATGAAACGCCTAAAATTCCCACAGCCTCATTTACACGACAACAAATATTCACATTTGTTGCTTTCAGAAAAAGGCTATATGACCATATTCGACTAACCTTTGTGGTCTTTATGGTTTCGGAAAAACTTGATCTGAGCCTGGCATGGAGGGCTAATGGGTAGAACACAACAGCAACGCTGCATTGTGTTTCTGATTCCTTTTAGCATAATGTTCCATGTTTTCATCCACCACATTCTGACCCTATAATGAAAGTTGGGTCAGCAATTTAGAAACCAAATAATTTCTTCAGACATGTGATATTGGGTATTTAATTTGTTAGACCGAACATTAAGAGACATTAAATTTACTATTCTTAAAACTACATACATCTACCTAGATTACTGCATCAGGGGTCTTAATAAGCAGATTGTGAAACCAAGCCTCGTGTTCAAGTAAGATAATATTAACCTGCAAACCGAAGACTAAAAAAGTGACAACCTTTTAGAAATCACATACGATCAAAGACTCTTACACAACCTAATTTCAGTTTATTTTTCTTGTTTGATTCAGTTTACTACGTAACCGAAATTCACTCCATTAGGTATAACAAATACAGACGAAAACATAACTGAGCAAATGTGTTGGGCACCAATGAAACCTAACCAAATTAACCAAATCAGCTCTAATTTTATTATGTTGAACTACATGTGTAGGTGCAGAAAAAAATCACCTACTAATTTTGGTTATACCTTAAAAAACTATTAGTTGAGCTGATCACTGAGTCAAACGACAAAGATCATCGAAATATGGAGCAAAAGAGTATGAAATCTACAATAAAAGAGCATATTTCAAGGTCCCTATATGTAGCTATTTTCGAAACTTGGAAAAGGAGCATCAATAATCAAAGCAACTTACACATTTTAGCACGTTACCTGTGAAAGCAAACATGAATCTTGTCGCGCCACTTCTTCAGCATCAATAGTTCAATACAGAAGGAACCACCCTGGCATTTAACTCACTTTGAGTTATATGATGTGCCCGTGCATTGTCAACACAGCTGCGACTAAAGTTTGTGTTGCCACTTTCACTCGCACCTACAGTAATGAATAAAGCATGAAAAATAATAGAATAAAAATATCATTTGAATCCGAAACTTAAGAATTTTTTTGTGAGGCTTTAGTACCATTTTTACTTACATGTGGTTCTTGCGTCTTTTTTTTTTAGGTGTTGTATGAGTTTGCAAGTAAGAAAGCGTCAATATAAAGAATATATTTATTGTTAACTTACACGGTCAGAGTCACGTATATTGCCCACCATCTTCTTAACAGCGCCTTCCAAGAACTCAAATGGGCTAAAAGTCAGCCATTTCAGCCCCCAAACTCACACCCATTTCAACCGTTTACCATCTTTGAATGCTGAAAATATAGCATACAACGGAATTAAAGCTGATAATTTAATAGTCATTTACTGATTACGAAAGTAAGAAGATTAAAAGAATATGATTTGCTCACCACACAAACTATAATGACGCAGACCGATAGAAAAATCGCCAGAGATCATCTGTTTAGCTGCAATCTAGCTTTGTCAATTGAATGACATGTCAGACAGCTGATAGTTGACTGGAAGATCCCAAGTCTGACACGCTATTCAATCCACAAAGCTGGATTGCTGAAAAAAAAAAGCTAATCCCAAACTAAGCGACCCCATAAGCCAAAAAAATAACCTTTATTTTTTTATTTTTTTTATTTTTTTTTTATTTATTTATTTTTTTGCATCAGCAAATGAAGAAACTCCATTAGAAAACGTAAAATCATATATCCAAAAAATCAGATAAACTGTATCAAACCATCAAAGTGATGCAATAAATAATTAGGCTCAGACCTATAAATGGGGGTCGGGTCATAGAAAGACCCAATTTCCGCAATGGCTGCAAACGAACACAGTTGCATAATAACCATTTATACTATACCATCCGGTCGTTGCCACGCCAAGTTACGACCGGATCTTAAACGACCCATTTCATTTTGCTCAGATTACAATAGTCATCACAGCCCATTTGACAATATTATCAGTTTTAGTATGAAATCCAATACCATAGACCATAAACCCCATATTCACCTCCAGCACCACAATAAAGATTGGCTGAAAATGAAATCATTGACAAATACTATCCACGCCACACACACTACATACGCCCTGGTTGCACACCAAGTGAGTTGCCACGCCAAGATCAGTCCACCCCTATGGCTGCAAACACGTTACCGTGATGCCCTGCCNAATAAAGCATGAAAAATAATAGAATAAAAATATCATTTGAATCCGAAACTTAAGAATTTTTTTGTGAGGCTTTAGTACCATTTTTACTTGCATGTGGTTCTTGCGTCTTCTTTTTGAGGTGTTGTATGAGTTTGCAAGTAAGAAAGTGTCGATATAAAGAATATATTTATTGTAAACTTACATGGTCAGAGTCACGTATATTGCCCACCATCTTCTTAACAGCGCCTTCCAAGAACTCAAATGGGCTAAAAGTAAGCCATTTAAGCCCCCGAACTCACACCCATTTCAACCGTTTACCATCTTTGAATGCTGAAAATATAGCATACAACGGAATTAAAGCTGATAATTTAATAGTCATTTACTGATTACGACAGTAAGAATAGATTAAAAGAATATGATTTGCTCACCGCACAAACTATAATGACGCAGACCGATAAAAAAATCGCCAGAGATCATCTGTTTAGCTGCAATCTAGCTTTGTCGATTGAATGACATGTCAGACAGCTGATAGTTGACTGGATGATCCCAGGTCTGACACGCCATTTAATCCACAAAGCTAGATTGCTGGAAAAAAAAAAGCTAATCCCAAACTAAGCTTCCTCATAAGCAAAAAAAAACCTTTATTTTTTATTTTATTTATTTATTTATTTATTTATTTATTTATTTATTTATTTATTTTTTGCATCAGCAAATGAAGAAACACCATTAGAAAACGTAAAATCATATATCCAAAAAATCAGATAAACAGTATCAAACCGTCAAAGTGATGCAATAAATAATTAGGCTCAGACCTATAAATGGGGGTCGGGTCATAGAAAGACCCAATTTCCGCCATGGCTGCAAACGAACACAGTTGCATAATAACCATTTATACTATACCATCCGGTCGTTGCCACGCCAAGTTACGGCCAGATCTTTAACGACCCATTTCATTTTGCTCAGATTACAATAGTCATCACAGCCCATTTGACAATATTATCAGTATTAGTACGAAATCCAATACCATAGACCATAAACCCCATATTCACCTCCAGCACCACAATAAAGATTGGCTGAAAATGAAATCATTGACAAATACTATCCACGCCACCCACACTACATATGCCCTGGTTGCACACCAAGTGAGTTGCCACGCCAAGATCACTCCACTCCCATGGCTGCAAACACGTTACCGTGATGCCCTACCAAGATAGGGGCGGATAAGGCTAATCCAGCATTAGCTTCACTCATATCTAGTGGACAAACACGAGAAACCAAAACCACAGTTGCAACAAACCGTATGCAAACCATGATTTTTGCAACCATGTATGTATGTGTTAGGCGTTAAATAAGCGAAACACCAACAGGCCAATATCAGGCAAAAATAATATCCGAAACGCATACAACAGAGCATGAATATTTCCACACCACATATCTGCAGCCAAGTGACAATGACAATCAAAAGTTAAAACAGATATTTATGTTTCAGGTCTGCAAATATATAACTACCAATGAAAGCAACCAACTCCATAATCCTAAACCTTAATTCCCAACTTAAGAAAAGAGCAAGCACAAAAATTTATAAAGACACAGCAAAATGCAGGAGATCCCCAAAAATATGGCGAACCCTAATCCCAAAAATTAATTATCACAGAACAGAAACATGTAATTAAACGCAAAAGAAGCTAACTAAACATATATTAAACATTCCACACCTAGTAATAGCGATTATTTGATTGAACAACCAAAAGGCAGAAGATGCAAACCCCTAATGCGACAATTATCTAGAAGACAATTTTAGGTATATAATCAAGTAATATGTGGTTAATGCGAATGAATCATCTAGAAAAAAGTTTTAGGTATATAAGCAAGAAATATGTGGCTGGAAAAACAAAGCACCATACCTAACAATCTCATTAACTCTACAATCAGCCTATGAAATAACAGATTCAGTAAAAAGAGTATTTTTGTAAGAAAAAACTAAAAATTTTTTAGTCGACTTAAAATTACAGATACTTTAGTCACAAATCTAACATCAACAAAGCAAACACCCAAATTCACAAAAACCCCCAAATTATGTCAAAACCCTAATCTAAAATTCCAACTGCTATACACACCAAACATGTAATTCAACCATCAGAAAAACAAAAAAAAAAATAAAAATAAATAAGGATTCCAAACCTAGTAACATCAACTATCTGATGAAACACACAAAATCCAGACGATGAAAAAGACCTAGCGCAACTGAACAATCTCGAAATCACTTTAAACCATAAAAAATAAGCAATATGTGGCTGTGAAAAAATGGCAATTGTACCTGATAACAAATGGCTAAAAACCAGCCACAAAAGATGCCTCCTCTCACAAAAAACTATTCCCCCATTAAAATAATTGATTTCCTATAGCTCACCCATTAAAATAATCGATTTCCTGTAGCTCCCCTCACAAAATCACTATAGCAGTTTTGCCTCGGATTGGGTAAAGGTTCGCCGGTCGGGTTTTTACGTCGGGTTGTGTATCGCCGACGTCACTCACAAATGTGAAGGGGTTGTGAGAGGGAGACAGTATTATCAAACGCGCCCCAAATTGCATATTTCGGGTATGGGCCTCCAAGAAAGAAACGTGCTAAAAAAGAAAGGAACAGTAACTCCATCATAAATGTAATATTGTATAATGTTAAGCACTAACTATGTATTATCCAACCAATATTTTGTCTCAATACACTCATTAGATGCACTCTATTTCTATATTATATGTGATGATTTTAATATACATACCTTAAAGTCGAATGACATTTTAATTAATCCAACTATGTACGATGTATGTTTTTTAAGATATTTTATAGGTCAATTCTTTATATTTTCGATTAGTTATATAATTTTTATGTTTAAGTCATAAGGGCCAAAAATCCCTGAATCTCCGCTGGGGACGGGAATGGGGATACAAAAAGATTCCCTGATGGGGATGGGGGCGAGGATGCGAGTGAGAAACATGGATGAGGATGGTAAATACGATTTTCGATATTCCTCACCCCATTCCCATCCTTACTCTAATATCTGTTATTCCAACTGTGATATACATTCTGTCTATTGAAGAAAAAAAAAATAGAAAGTCGTAAAAGTAATATTTTATTTAAAATACTAATAAAGAGAGGTCTAGCAAAGGATCATCTAAAATCAAACACATAAAAAACATGTGCAATCTGGTTTTGAACCATATGGAGTGAAAATTGTCAAATAAGAATGTTTATTCATATATTAAGTTTCAGTCCGTAGAAAGTTTTCATGCCCCATATTATTAGCAGGGTATCTTCATTGCAGCGGCGGGTACCATGTAATTAAAATTCTAAGCAAGTAATATTTTATGTTTATATATTTTACAAGACAAATGTTGATAGTATTATGGTGTTAAAAGGTACTCTCTCATTATTTCTTATGAGGATAATGCAACAAAGGGAGTTTGATGAAAAGAAACATGAAAATGAGAAAGATGATATATATGTTAATAAAAAGAAAAGTTAAGATAAATCAAATTTGTAACTAAATAGTGTAATACATTAAGTTAGTTAGAGGGTCATTACCATTTGGTTTATACCATGTCAAATAAAGGGTAGCTTTTATTGTTTGTAACAAGTATTATATTGATTGTATGAAGCTTTTGTGCTTGATTAGTTTGTACCATAGTGATAATAAAATGTATTCTTTATTGAGAGTGTGTTTTGTTTTTAACATTTAATGAAAGAGTTAAAAACTTAACAATTGAATATATTGTTGTATTAGATAATTGTAAATAATGCTTAGTTAATAGTATTTCCTTAATTTTATATAAAGAAATCTTAAAATTTTCTGAAGAAAAAGTATAGACTAGTCAATTACCTGTGTATTGTGACGGTATTTTATTACGACAAATAATTATAATTGTGAAAGCGCGATTAGGTGTTTCGTGTAATGTGTATGCATACAACGTAAAATGTAATTTAATTGAAAAATATTGTAACATATGATAATTCAACTCAAATAGAATTTTAAAAATGTCTCATTCTGGCTAAGAATTATTTAACAACATTATCAACCTTATTCATCTTCTTCTACAATTTTTTTCTTATCTTCTTTTATGAATGATGAATGATGAAAATAATTGTTTTATATATAGTAGAATATGTGCACTATACATGAAATTTAATTAAAAATGTGATCAAGTGATTAAAGGTGAAATAATGTGATACGCTGAGGGCGTTTGGTTCAACAAGGCGATTATTATAGGAATGGAAATTGGAATGGGTTTACAAACCCATCATCTTTGATGGGTTTAGAAAATGCATACTTTTAAAGGTTTGATATCCATATTTGAATACCAAACCCACCAACCAAATAAATATAATAGGACTGAAAGTCATTCCTTGATACTCATACCCTCATACCAAATACCCCCTTAAAAGAAACAAAAAATTAGAATTTTAAAAGTAATGACAACCTTTATTTGATGGCAAATGAAATAAATATTCAAATTTAATACCACTAATTTAAACATAAGGTTTAGTGGGTGTTCATGTCAAACCACTTTAGTTATTTTTAATGATGGGACATTTCAAGTTTAATGAGACACTTTTATAATGTGTCTTGCAAGAGTGCATGGAAACCATCGACAAAGGCAATTCTCATGTGCAACCCTTTGACTTTTTCAAAAAAAGCAAGGCCAACAAAAAACCATGGTTCTTGCAGGGTTCCACTTCCACATTTGCCTCATATACCTAACTAGAGGTGAGCAAACAAAACTGAAAAAACCGAAACCGAACTGAAAAAACCTACCAAAAATAAAAACCGATGGTTCGGGTTTTAATTTTTCAAAACCCGAAAAATACGGTTCGGTTTCGGTTTTCGTCCAAAAACCGAACCATAAAAACCGAACCGATTTTATTATATAATATATAATTAATATAATATGAATAAATAACTAAATAAATCAAATTTATAAATTTATATTCATTTTGTTGGTAGATTTATAATATATTTATCTTAACGTTTATGTTTATATGCGTGTTTGTCGTGTCGTGTGTTTACTTAAAAATATATCAATAAATATATGACGATGATCATCTATATGTGTGTAATTATAGAATTATACAATAAACAGTACTCCGTATTATGCTTAAATTGACAAAAAAAAGTAAATAAGAATAACCAATTTTCTATGTAATACAAGTTTGTTGGTATAAATTTGCCATGCCCAAATATAAATGGTTAGAAACCGAAAAAACCAAAAACCCAAACGAAAACAGAAAATAAACCGAAAAAACCGAACCGCGAAAAATCGAACGATTTCGGTTTTAGGTTTCATAAAAACCGAACATTTCGGTTCGGTTTTGGTTTAGCCAATAACCGACCCCAACCGAACCGTGCACACCACTATACCTAACTCCCGCAATAGAGTGATGAAATCATTTTTAAGAGCATTGCAATGGGACATTTTACAAAAAAAAAAGTTGACATAAATTAATCAAGACAAAACAATCTTAGCATTTATTGCTATAAATGCAAAAATTCATCAAAGCTTTTTTGCATTGCTCATGCTCTAAAACTTNATTAGAATTTTAAAAGTAATGACAACCTTTATTTGATGGCAAATGAAATAAATATTCAAATTTAATACCACTAATTTAAACATAAGGTTTAGTGGGTGTTCATGTCAAACCACTTTAGTTATTTTTAATGATGGGACATTTCAAGTTTAATGAGACACTTTTATAATGTGTCTTGCAAGAGTGCATGGAAACCATCGACAAAGGCAATTCTCATGTGCAACCCTTTGACTTTTTCAAAAAAAGCAAGGCCAACAAAAAACCATGGTTCTTGCAGGGTTCCACTTCCACATTTGCCTCATATACCTAACTAGAGGTGAGCAAACAAAACTGAAAAAACCGAAACCGAACTGAAAAAACCTACCAAAAATAAAAACCGATGGTTCGGGTTTTAATTTTTCAAAACCCGAAAAATACGGTTCGGTTTCGGTTTTCGTCCAAAAACCGAACCATAAAAACCGAACCGATTTTATTATATAATATATAATTAATATAATATGAATAAATAACTAAATAAATCAAATTTATAAATTTATATTCATTTTGTTGGTAGATTTATAATATATTTATCTTAACGTTTATGTTTATATGCGTGTTTGTCGTGTCGTGTGTTTACTTAAAAATATATCAATAAATATATGACGATGATCATCTATATGTGTGTAATTATAGAATTATACAATAAACAGTACTCCGTATTATGCTTAAATTGACAAAAAAAAGTAAATAAGAATAACCAATTTTCTATGTAATACAAGTTTGTTGGTATAAATTTGCCATGCCCAAATATAAATGGTTAGAAACCGAAAAAACCAAAAACCCAAACGAAAACAGAAAATAAACCGAAAAAACCGAACCGCGAAAAATCGAACGATTTCGGTTTTAGGTTTCATAAAAACCGAACATTTCGGTTCGGTTTTGGTTTAGCCAATAACCGACCCCAACCGAACCGTGCACACCACTATACCTAACTCCCGCAATAGAGTGATGAAATCATTTTTAAGAGCATTGCAATGGGACATTTTACAAAAAAAAAAGTTGACATAAATTAATCAAGACAAAACAATCTTAGCATTTATTGCTATAAATGCAAAAATTCATCAAAGCTTTTTTGCATTGCTCATGCTCTAAAACTTTCAGGACTTAACTCCCGCAAAGCAAAACTTTTGGATCTTTTCCACCATAGATGGTATGGCTGTCCCGCAAGAAAGAAATAAATAAGAGCATCCTGTTGGTTTTCCTTTGTCCACACCCACTACACTAACAACTAAAATATAATGAAGAATGCAAAACAAAGTAAGCCAAACACCTATGCTAGGAGGAAGAGGACGAGAGAGAGAGAAAATAAAATAAAAAACTGACAAGGAATTTGACAAAATAACTAAAGATAGAAGCCAACCAAAACATAGGACGTAAAGTTGGGGCATGGATACACCTACCCACTAGGTAGTTTACCCGGACGAGGTGTCATTTAATCATTGAGAGAGAATAAACAAAATCATTAATTGTGCTTTTATTCCTTTAATGTTACATATTACAAGTAAGCATTAATTGTGTTTTTAGTCACTGGGTAGTTTGCCCA
Source organism: Artemisia annua (assembly GCA_014162995.1). Taxonomy (NCBI): domain Eukaryota; kingdom Viridiplantae; phylum Streptophyta; class Magnoliopsida; order Asterales; family Asteraceae; genus Artemisia; species Artemisia annua. The sequence continues at coordinate 37,902 of LBNU01023776.1, forward strand.
CCGGGTAAGTTAAGTTTTCTCCGTAAAGTTGGTAGAAAATCAATGCCAATAATTTCCGAACGATGAAAATTATAAAACCCGAAATCAGCACTAAAAAAAACACTAACATAAAAGAGATACTTCCAAAGTTCCAAAGCACCACCAGTAAGTAGAAAAGTTGCTTCTTAAAGACACGAAGACCCATATAAACGAATTACAAGTTGCACATTTAATACTAGTTAGACTTATCCATTTGACGTGAAAATTTACTACGTAGAGAATAAGCATCATCTGATAGTTGGACTTATACAAAAGTTTGACCTTAAAATTCAGACAATAACTTTGGTTGAAATCAAGGTTATGGTTTAATAATTGACCATTAAAAAGGGCTAAATGACAAGAAATTGAGAGAGTTTTGACCATTAAGAATGGAATTCTGTTATGTTTAAACCTTATATTTGGGAGGTGATTTGCACATTTATATAAATGATTGATACACTCTAAATTAGAGTATTTTGACATTTATTCACTTACATTACCTTTACTCATTCTTATCCTGTAAGAGTATAAATGTCAAGACACTCTAATTTAGAATGTCCCAATTATTTATGAAAGTGTACAAATCACCTCCCTTATTTTTGTGTCTTATTATATGTATTAAAATTTTGGATTTACATAGAGGAAAGGCAAATGGGCAACAAGCTGCATCACAAGCACTTTTTGGATTGCAAAACTAATTCTTTTGAAAACTAAATCTGCGGATCTAGGTGTCATAACATTACTATGCATAACTCGTTGGACTCTGTTGAGGAACTTCACTAACTCATGTGCAAGGAAACCAAAAGTATCAAACGCGAAAGGAATAAAAACATGTTGATTTTCAATGCACGTTTTTTTGTGTTTTGCCACTTTATACGAAGCGGCTTTCAAATCAGCATGTCCTACTGTAAAACCCCGACTACTCAAACGTACGAGAGGAGAAACCCTGGTTAGATCCACACACACATGTTTCCCTCCAACCCATCCAAACGCCAAAACGTCTGCCGGTCAGAGTGTGGATCTACCATTCAACGGGCCAGTCAAAAAGTTCGCAGGTGCTTCTGATGTGCGTTTTGTTAGTACAAGTTTTAAAATTTATAAACACGATTTATCCGATTAATTATTTAGCACATACGAGCAAGTATACTCTTCCGATGTAGTAAAGGTGCGAAAGTCGAGATCGTCCCAAGGGATTTGTTGTTTTAATAGTAAGAAAATCGTTTGCAAAACAAGGGTTGTCAATCCTAATTTATGTGAATATTAATTTAAAAGAAACTCAATAAGAACTAAACATATACTTGTGTATAATTCCTTGATTGGTCATAAGAAGATTTCTCACGGAAAAGACCGAAAGGATTCGTAGGATTCATAAGAAAAGAATTGTTTCTAAACAACCATGTGATTATAGAATTGTCATACTATCTAGATATGTCCGAAAGGAGTCATTTAGGTGATAGAATTCTTAGTGTAGTTAAAACATGACATACATCATAGATTGATTAACTACTCATTTTAGTTGCGCATCATAACAAGTTTACACCAAACTTTATATTTAATTACCATGATACTCC